>JARHVA010008145.1:492500-546617 GCA_037957365.1 Torreya grandis | reverse complement strand
CATAGCCCTATAGGGTATTGTGAGTTTTGGAATAGTTGGTTTCTCTATAACTAATTTTTTACAATAAAGAGAAAGAGACATTATTTATAGATAACCCATCATCAACCATAGATCTATTTATGTAGTTTTTATAGATCCAAAATTGAAAAATCAAGGTTGGATCCCCCCCTTTTTACCATTTTGGAATCATGATGGACACTATTAAGGTCAAGTAAATACCCAATGTCTTGAGAAATATATCCTAAGTGGAAATATGTCTATATAAATGTTATTTATCTATGGTTGAGGTGGGGGATTCATGCTAGATAAATGCTTCAATCCCAAGGTGTCAAGAAATGTTAAACTATGGGTAGGTGATTTATTGAGTAAAGTTAAGAAATTTAATGTGGGAAACATTTTTTATAAAGTCTAAGATCAAGATATAATTAATCATAGGCTTTGAGATAATCTAAATATATAAAATGTTTAAGGGGTGGAGTCATGGGTTGATATTCCCTGGTGTGAATAATTATATTCACTTCATACTCAAATTCTAACCCCTAAAACCTCAATCATTTTGGTATTTCCCTTGATTCCTGATTGGGTAGGAACATCAACATTGGTAGTCCCAAAATTCAAGACCTCAACATCATTGATACAAATTTTCATAGGCTAGTTATGATTATCTATTTAGTTCTACAAATGGCATTGATTTTGGTTTAGGTTATCTCCTGCTTGGTGGTTAAAAAAAGGTTCTAGTAAATTTGAATATTTTTTTCTATGGTTTAATGGGACCATTTTGAGTTATGTGAGGGTTTTCACCTACATTCCCTAGGAACATGTCTAATAAATTTTTCATCTAATCATCAGGGAGCCTTTGGATGAGTTTTTTTATACTCCTTATAGTTTTGAGTATCATGACTGATGCCTCAATGGAAGAGACATTAGATGTTGGGTAATATTCCCTAGGTCTATGATTAAGTCCTTGTTGACCAAACCCTTGTTGATTTTTCCTTTGATAGTAGGGTTAGTTCTAAAACTATGGAAAATGTTTGACATGCTAAAACTAGTTCTAATACTACATGGACTACTGGGGGAGGGTTTAAGTTATTGACATGAATATTATTATTTGGGTTGGTGTTATTCATGGGTAGATATTGATTATTTCTATCATGTTTCAAATTTTACCCTAGTCAGTCATACCATAAGTAATGGTTTTTTATTCTAATCAAGGATTTTGGGGCCTTGATTATTCACAATGTTTTGGCTGACATGTTAAAATCACCCATTTTTTGATTCGAGGTGATAATGCACTCATTTTATCCATAGTTTATATGAACACTATCAATGGCCACTTGATCAATCTGCAAGGCACTTTTGAGAGCTTATTCATAAGATTGATAAGGAAATTTTTGGACGTCTTCCCTTGTTTCCTTGTTAAGGGAGTGAAGGAAAAGATTGCATAATTCCCTCTGGTATATGTGAGGCACACTAATAGATGAATATAAAAAACTTCCACCATCTCATGATGAAATAGGAAGTGGATTCATTATATTCTTATTTGATATGAAAGAATTATCAAATATTAGTCATCATAAGATTGTGCATCTTTAAATACCTTAATGAATATAGACATTAACTATCTAAGGGAATGGATGGACCCCTTAAGGAGGTGGTAATACCAATCAAGAGTGATTCATTCTAGTTTTTTATGAAAAATATCATCAATAAACATATCCCAAGGCATGATTTATTTGAAAAATGGTGTAAGACCTTGACGTGTGCATTAGAATATTCCTCCCCTTTAAACTTGGGATGATCTAGTAAGCAACATGGGATAATAATTCCTCCTATGTTTATATTTATCAGTTAGTTAATATATTAAACATATGCCCCCATATTTTTGAATTTATTTTTTGACATGGTCAAGTTAGATCAGAAAGGTTGAATCACGTAGGGGTTGCTTAGATAACCACTAGAAGGAATGGAAAAGTTTTGATAGGGTGAAAAGGAATAAGTTAGTAAATAGTTATCTAGTTAGGTATATTTAGGGAACATAATGGAAATAGAGAAGAAAATTATCAAACATATAAGGGTTGGTGAGTTTTGGAGGAGTGGTGTATGTGGTTTACACATAGCTCAAATTTAAATAAGTTTGTAACATGTATAGTTTGCATAGGAGGAGTGTACATGGGAGGCATGTGAATTGAGGAGGTATATTATATTTGATGGGTGGATTGAAATTGAAAACAAATCCAATAAATGGTTAGGTAGGTTCTTGGTAGGGTGGATGAATTTTGGAGGTGTCAGGGTTAGAGATGTTATTGGTATGTCCCCAAGGGGGTGGTTAGGGGCATAGCTTGGTGGAGGCATATGCTATAATTATGGTGGGAGGGTGTAATATTATTATTGAAATGGTTTATGAGATATTATTTAAATTGTGAAATAAGAGGAATTAACTTGGGTAGGAAGATTTGGGTTTACACAATTCAAAGATTTTCAGTTATTCTCTAAGTCATGAATATGACACAACAACATATTGATGAGATCATTTAGTCTTATCATGGAATTAGTCATAGGAGTCTCCTATATAGTAGGGTTATCGGTGAGATGTTGGTTAGTGTCAATATATTTATTTGGATTGGAATCCTTAGGGATAGTGGTTAAGTTTTTCACTGGCAAGTTAGAGGCATTCTAATTCCTATGAGATGAATGTGTAGATACTTTCCTATGGTTAGCCTTGTCCTATAAATAGTATATCATTTATATATAATGATCATATTTATAATTGATTTTCATGTTTTGGTTATGTCGACTAATATATTCTCTAGTGGCCATACAAGGAGTGGTTAAACTCTTTCTAGTGACGATTATGGTATTGGAGTCAAGATGATTTCTAGTGGTTTTGGATACATCTTACACCTTATTAATGGGGATTACACTCCTAGTTTTAGTATTGTATTAAGAATAATCATAGTATTGGTAATCTATGTTGGTTTTATAATTAGTTTTTTATAGCTTACCAAATAATATTCATTATAGTTGATTTGGCTCCTCGTATAACCTTTGAGGACAAAAATCAACTTATGTCCCATCCAGACATATTATGGGCATATATGGATACCCACAAAATAAATGAAAGGAGAAAGGATAGATAAGAAAGAAAATAAATTGGAAATTAAAAAAATAAATTATTTAGCATCAAGTTCACCAAATTTTATGCACATTAATAACACACATTAAATTATGTACTTGACTTCTAAAAGTTAGGCCAAGACAACCAACATAATAGATAGGCGACAAGTGTAGCTATGGGTTAGGATTATTATTTAGTGGAATGATAATTAGAATAGTTTGTGGAAAGAGATTCTCATGATGAAATTAGAATACCTATGTAGCATTAGGTTTCTCATTAATAGTGTCCTATCTAATAAAAATATAGATCCAAGGTTATTTAAAGTCTGAGATGAAAAGGAGGTGAACCTCTTGATAAATAACAGGACTAGTGAAATGGGGATGGTTAGGTTGAATGAAACAAGGGATGAGATCAATCATATCAAGTTGATTATTCTTATTCAATGATATCTACAAATACAAATGATATATAAGGAATCTAGACAAAAGGAGAAGAAGTAGAGATGAAGGTAAGGATCTAGCCTCGAATCACATTATATTAGAGACTTAAATTTTGGGGGGAGGATGATAATGTGTGGATCAATATTTTCTTATGTTAATATATGGAAACAAGAGCAATGATGAGGTGGTGAATAGGTTTAGGATGCAACCTAAAATCTATATTTGGAACTAATATCTGATTGTGTGTTGATTGTAGGACCAAGTGCTCTAACCTTAGGGAAATGACCATATATTACAAGACTAGATGTCCCAAGAACGTATCCTCCATAGGAAACTAGGCAAGGTTTAAGTGTGTGTTCTTATCTTAGAAATGTTTTTTTGAAATGACTTGTATTTTTGAAGCAAGGTTTCAAGATGTGTGTGAATAGTTTGATAAGGCTTTGGTAGTTCAATTATTTTTTGTTTTTTTTTGGGGAATATAGGATTAAAAATGAAAGCTAACTAATTTTATAACATAAATAACTAAAAGTAAAGAATCTTTTGGTGTTTTTGTTTTATTTTTCAATGCATGCAAGGGGTGTGTGTGTGTGTGTGTGTGTGTGAGTGAGAGAGAGAGAGAGAGAGAGAGAGAGAGAGAGAGAGAGAGATGAGAGAGAGAGGAGAGAGAGAGAGAGAGAGGGAGAGAGAGGAGAGAGAGAGAGAGAGAGAGGAGAGAGAGAGAGAGAGAGAGAGAGAGGAGAGAGAGAGAGAGAGAGAGAGAGAGAGAGAGAGAGAGAGAGAGAGAGAGAGAGAGACTTTTTACATGCAACCTTAGAGGAATTATTTTGTGATTTTATTTGAATTATATATGAATGTATCTATGTTTAAACTAAAATATTTAAAAACATGGAAATTATTAAATAATGGGTTTATATTCTAAAAAAATATATATATTATTAATCTCATAACACTTATTTTGCTCATATGCAAGATAGAATAAACTTTCAATATTCTTAGATTGAATATACACTAATTATAAAAATGTGTGGATCCCTGTAGAAACATGGTGTAGTGGAGTGGAGGAAATGGTAGAAAAAACAAATAAGATTATGGGTTGGAATCCCCTAGTGAAGAGGATGGAGGTGAGGATGATAATGATCTGGACATAAATGGAAAGCAAGATAACTGAAATGATGGTATCTCCTACTGACATCATAGACTATTTTTTATTGGGTGTTTGGGGGATGGAAAATATTCTAGTGTGTTCCTCCTCTTAGTGGATAGTGAGTCTCTTTTTGATAATTTTTCACTTTCAAGGTATTGTCTACTCAACAAGAGCTATGGATATTTAACTCTTGAGTTCTAGGTTTGCATTTTCTGAAAGTCTCTAAGATGGCTCTATTAATAGCTTCAAACTTTAGGAATCCCTTGTTGAGTCTCTTGAAAGCATTGATCTAGATTAAGGATTTTTTAGAATAATTTAACCTATCTTATGATGGCTAGATCTATTGCTTGGTTGAGGATTTAATGATAAAAGAGCCCCCTTATTCCATATTTTCTCTAGTATTTCTGTTTTAGCCCTTTGGGTTTGGAATAAATATTAGAAGAATGGCCAAGGTCCATTTTTCCTCAAGAATGAAAGAGGGTTTAAATCTGATTTACCAAGTCAATTTTTTAGTAGACCTACACTTTAAGTGAATTAGATACTATGGAAATACTGAGCTTTTTGTCAAGAGGGATGGCTTCTTGATAAGGGTTCATGTAAAGGCTTTTTTTTAAGCTATTGGTAGAATCAAAAGGAGGGCATTTTAGCTCTCTTCAAAGTGTGTTTTGACTCTATTCAAGAATCATTATTGTGATGACATTGGCTCTATGTGGATGCTGAGTACCCTTTCTATTGTCTAAAGCATTAAACATATTCCTTACCTAGCCTTTAAGTTTAACCATATTAAATCTCCATAAATTCGGATGGATTCCTCGTTATGTGAGATTAAGGGTTAACCATTTTGGAAGACATGTTATGATTTGGGCCTCTACTAGAGGCATTTGTTTTAATTTTTAAATCTCTAAAAATGGGGTTTGTTATGATTCTATGGTAGGTGGACCTATCCACATCACACCATCAATATTTGTTGGAACTAATATTTTTTTAAGGGGGAATTAGAGTTATTAAAATCCCAAATTTGTAGACATGATGCAGGTCCTCTAAAATATTTATATAAGGATCACCCCTACTTTGCTTTATTTTGGTGTTTAGTTGGGAGTAATAGGCCTCTAAAGGAGGTAAGATCTATTGTCATTCCCATTATAAAAATTGGCTTTTATTTTAAGACTCATTTTTATCCATATTTGTTTAGTCTTGAGGCTCTCAAGAATTGATCTCCAAGCAAACATATTCACCTTTGTTGTGGGGTTTTGGACCAAATAGGTTTTGGTTCAAGCCTATGTTGGGTTTGGTCTTTTGATAACTTTAAGATTTTTTCTCTCCTAGATCTCAGAGATAATGATTATGTCTCAATACTTGGTTTATTTTATCCCATTCAAGATCTTGGTATCATTCATGGTATTGCCTAGCCATTACCCTATTGGATGGTAGGGTTTTATTAATTTAATTCTACTAGTGCTCTATTCTAATTGGATCCTATAGGGTACCTATGAAGGTTTTTCTATTTTCATTATTTCTAGAGACCTAGACCTCCAATTTTGTTTAAACTGGTCCTTGATCTAGTCCAATCAATTTGTTGTTATTATATAACCTTCCTAGTCCTTTTGAACCCTAGTCCTCTTGTTCCATTAGCCTATACTAGTTTTTGATCCAAATAAAATTGGATATAGTAAAATTTTTGGTAGGTTGGGTCCCTTGAGGGATCAAAATGGTTAATTTATATATTTGGGCCCTGTACTCATTTATTCTAGGATGGTTGTTAGCCCATCTAAAACAGATGGATGCTTTGTTGGTTTTGGGTCCCATTGGGGACCCTATAAGGTTTATTTATATACATTTTATTTGGATACATGAATATCCTTTGATGTATATGATGGTTCTCATTATATTTAAAATCAATTTGTTAATACTTTTGAGACTTGGGCCTCTAACTCTTTCTTCCCAAGCTAGTCTTTGGTCCAGTAAAAACTAGATAGTTGTTACATCAGTCAAATGTGGAATTTGCATTTTATCCAATAAAAATTAGATTCTTTTGAGTCTTGGGACTCTAATTTTTCTATATAGGTTGGCTCCCACATGAGTTGTTTACAAAATTGTTGCTTTATTTGTGTTGGGTTCCTCTTAGGATATTGTGGTCTTTTTTGGTTCTTATGCTTTTTTGTGTCTCTTTTGGGATTTATATTTAATTTCCTAGTGATATATTTTTATTTCATATTTTGATAGCTATGGGGAGAACCAAACCTCCCATTGTGCTTGGGAATGGTACCCACACCAGCTATTAGAGGTGTGTTTAACCTAATCTAAACTATAAAAAATGTGTTTGTTTTGAATATAATGATTGTTTAAATTCTTATTTTATGATATTATGAGATAAAAACAAAATTTTTAGTTTTATTAAATAAAATAAATTATTATTAAATAAATTTATTTATTTTATTTACGTTGATCTAGGTTTTTCTATTTACTAGTGTGAGTGTGGATGATAATGAAAAATGTTTATTACAAAGTTCAAATTTGATTATTTCAATGAATAAAATTATGTGTGACCTTATTTAGAATTCACCTATGATTTTAAATTAAATACTATATACTATTAATTAAATATAATGAATGCAAGAGAAAAAATAGATAATCTATTACTTTTGTTACAAAGAATGGAAATGAAAATTATTATTTTATTTACATTTTTTCTTTTTATAGAATATAAATATAATATACTAAAAGATTAATTTATCTAATATAATATAATATACTATAAATAAAATACATTGAAACAAATAATCATCCATCCTGATCAAGGTAGATATTAGATGAAGGCATATAACATGTGTTGTTATAGTCCTAAGTAAGCTAGTTCCTTTATCTAGGTAAAGAATTCAATAACTATGTAAAAATAATTATGGACCAAAAAATATCATGAAAATGGGGAATAAAAGGAGAGACACAATCCAAAAAAATAATATCTAACTTATGGATGTCTAAGTGCTCTTTAAAAAAAAATTATTTGTGAAATCAATAACACTTCCTTACTTGCAATAGTATAGTTAATCATGAAAACAATAGAGGCAGGGATACAAATAAATGGTATCAGTATATGGTTGAGTAAACCTTCAAAAATATGGTATCTAATTTAAATTTTATTCATCTAAAATTGAGCAAAAATTGGATTACTTTTAGAAGAGCAATGGAGGTTGTGTGAAGGAGTTTAACCAAGTTAAAATGGGAATAGAACTTAGGAGGGGCTTAAAATGAATGAAAATATAATATTGTTTGAGATAGGATAACATGTAGGCAAAAAATGTGGAAATAACAAGAAATATGACAACAATCATGAAAAACATGTCAAGCCTTGAGTTCTAGAAGCTAAATTTGGAAGATGAATAACAAATGATAGAACTACCCATTTGTAGGGGGTGATTTCATAACCAATAGATTCCATGATATAACTATTGTAGAAGGTCAAAAAAATATTATAAATTTAAAAAAAAAACCTCCCTATTGATATAGAACAATTATAGTGGTTATGAAACTTAGGCGAAGGTTTTGTAACAAGGGTAGCAATCTTATCATAAATGGTGGTTTCATCATATATAGTAATTTTTTAAAAAAAATCGAGCCCATATATTTTGGAGAGGCCAAATAAAATATATATAAGGTACGATTAGAGAGATAAATGGAGGTAAAAGGGGAAGGGTATTAGTGATAACCCATTTTATCATATATTTATATATCACTACATCATCATCAAGCATTGAATTGAAATGTCATGCCATGCAAATTTTAGGTATATATGAGTCCAAAGGTAATATAAATTTTTTCATTTTATTTAAATGATGATTTTGATTTTAAATTAGGATTTGAAAATAAATCAATAATAAAAGATATACAAGTCTTTCTCCATCTTAAGAAAATAGAAGCAATAACAAGGATGTTCTTTAGTAAGTCAAACACTTGTTCCTTTTGGGACAATTATATTTCTGAACATAATTTTTCAAAATATGGTAGTATTTTGAGGAAATTTGATTGATATATTATCTCTAGGGCATTTATATGAACTACCTATAGGGTCATAGAAGCACTTTCTATATTTTTTAGGAGATGAAAAATAACATCAAGATCAACATATTGTTGCCTTCTTCGTTACATGTGAACTATCAGGTGTCGATCATGAAGATATTGTTGTATGATTATTTTTAGAAAACTTAAGAGATATAACAATCAATTGGTTTTATCATCTCATCCTAAAATCTATTAATAATTGGAATACTTTGATAAATAAAATTTTAGAGTTATTTCGATATAATATAATATGGACACACATTACTTAGTCAATTGAATCAGATGAAGAAATAAGCTCATGAACTGATATGAGAATTTATTGAAAAATTCAAAAAATTGTTAAATAATATTCCTCTAATTGCAAGGCCATTTTGTGGGAATTATAAATATTTACTATTATTGCACAAAAACTAGAAGTAGGATTTTTTATAAGAAGGAATCAATTACTTGATTTAGATCAAACATAAACATTTTATATTAAAGTAGAGAATGATATGGTAAGATATTTAAAATTAAAAACATATCCTTAAAAATCAAAAGGACAATATTCAACTTAGACTTCCAAAGATTAATTAGTTCAGAAGTTGGCAAATGATGTTCTTGCTCTGAGGAAATAATTACCTTGGAAAAAATTATTTTTTCTATATCAAGACATTCCTAGAATAAATCACATTCCCTCTCACAACCATCCTCGATTGAAAGATCCACATACTAATTTGGATGTTGAATCCCCTTGTATGGAAAATAATTTAGTGAATATAGTGCTTGAGATAGAAGAAGACTTTAAATAAAAGGATGAAGCAATATAAATTAAGGACCTAGGTTTTTAGGAATATGAAATTGATGAACTTGGTGGAGAATCCAAATATATTTTGTTTGAGTATGAGTTTTATAGATATGATTACAATGATGCAGTCAATGATATGAATAGTTAGTATTTCAATTTATTTCATAAACACATAGTTTGAAAGAATAAGTTAAAAATAAATAAGAGGTTAGTAAAATAAATCAAAAGTAATATGTCAAAGTAAATTAAGTTCTAAAACCTTATCTAATAATAATCATTCTTCCTCATGAATCCCATTTACCCAACTAAACAAATCCAAAGTAACTTGATGCTCAAATAAATAATTCTTTACATATTCATCCTTTAAATAGTCAAAAGACTAGTATTAATTCAAATCATAATGTAAATACTCCCTCACCATATAATATTTCATATTTATCATCCTCTCCTATCCTTCTAGTATTTTATATCATAGATAATGTTAATAAGTCCAGAATCAAGATGTTTGAAAAATAATCCTAATCAGTTAAATAGACTTTACCATTTTATTAAATTCAATAATGTTGGTGTTATAAAACAAAATTTTAAATGGATTATTTACTCACCTTATAATCCCAAATTGGTGATTTATATGACTTTATCTAACTCCAACTCTAGTAAACAAGATCCATTCTATATAGTTTTATTTTTTGAGGTTTAAACTAAGCAATTGCATGGTTGATCACAAAGCATTAGATAATGTCATGCAAAAAATGGTTGATAATATGCTTGGATGGACTTGATTGATAAGCTTTGGTCATTATTTATTCATGGATAATAATTCCCTTGCTTGGAAAAATCAAATATGATCAATTAGAATTAGCCTCTTTCCCTCAAAATATAATAAAAAATACCTTTGTAGTAGCAATATTGCCACATATGGCATGTTATTAGCTAGCATTTTTTCAAGACTAATTAGGTTAGGAAATTCAAAAATATTTTTCTCATGTCACACTCATATAAAAAGGCATCAAATATAAAATGGAACCTAAATCTAAGACGAAACTCATATCTTAAAAATCGTAAGACCCAAGGTATGATCTTATTTATGAATATATTGGCCTAAGAAATTATATGTTGATGTCTGAAGGGGATTTAGATTGATCAAATATAGTTGAAAATAGTCTCAATGGAATTTGGACTCTTAAATTTTATGTTAGGTGCACTTTAAATTGCACAGGTGCTGGAATTGAAATAATTTCTCCAAAAAAAGAAATTTTTACTTTTTCATATAAACTAAAATTTGAATGCATGAACAATACTATAAAGTGTGAAGCACTACTCCTTGGTTTACAAATAGCTGAAGGGAAAGGAATAAAAAAATTTAAATCTTGAGGATATGTATAACTAATAGTGAAATAATTTTTAGATTAGTATCAAGTCAAAAATGATCATTTATGACATTATAAGAACTTTGTTTGGAATTATACTGAAAAATTCTAGGAATTATCAATCACAATTGTTCCAAGAGATGATAATTTAAAAGAACATGTGATTAATTTTTATAATTCAATAATAATTCATCCTCTTATTATAGATTAAGATAAATACACTATTAAAATTGTATTTAGACCAAGTGTTCCTGATAATTCATAACATTGGAAAGCCTTCAACAATTATGAATGATAACTTTCCTAGAAAATGCTGATAATTTCATAAAATTGTATTTTAAAGCTAGTGATTCAATAGATAGGGAGATGAAAATTCATAAAGAGGTATAAATTTTTTCATAAACTCAAGATGAATAATGAGTGATCAAGTTAAAATTAAATTTTTTTGCAAAGGACTAGTTTCTCTTGAAGAAATCTTTGATAAACATCATAAGTTTATTAATAAAAAAATGAAAAGAGATTATCTTAGTTATGTTGATTATGAAAAAATTAATATTTGAAATAAATAACAACCAAGAATTACTAATATAGGTAAGTTTTTTTCTCCATAAGAATATATAAAATTCAATGCATTGCTTCATAAATATATAGATATTCTTGCATATTCATATGTTGATCTCAAATCATTAAAGTCGAGAGATATTCAACATATAATTTCATATAAATCTAACGTTAAATAATTTAAAACAAAGTCAATATAATACAAGGATATAAATAACTATTTTTTATGAAATACATAAATTCTTATACATTATTCTACATGGATTGCTAACATTGTACATGTTCACAAAAATAATGGTGAAATCATGATTTTTGTAGATTTATGAAATTTGAATTAGCCTTCTTGAAATATCATTATCCATTTCCTATTATAGATCAAGTATTACAAGACATGATTGTATCTAGATGCTATATATGCTAGATGGTTTTTATGGATACAACTAGATAGAACTAGCTAGTGAAGATCAACACAAGACTAATTTTATTACTCCATGGGGAAATTTTGCATATAAAAGAATGATTTTTAGTCTCATCAATATAGGTGACAATAGTAATAAAATTAGATTTAAATGGTTTTAAAAATAAGATTATTGTGTTTTATCTTGATGACCTCACAATATTTTCAAGGAAAAGAGAAGAACATTATTAACACATCGAGGAAGTATTCAAGAGATGTCGATCTCACATCATCTTTGTAAATCCTAGGAAGTGTTTTTTTGAATGACTAAAGGAAATTCATTAGGTCATATTGTATCCAAATAAGGGATTAAATTGAACCATTGAGAGGTGAATCCAATAAAACATTTTCCTTTCCATACAGTAATCCAAGATACCATTACTTTTTGGTAAGGTTAATTTTTTAAGAAGCTTTATGTATACACATAATATTTATAAACTTTATCTTTTATAGATGATTTATCCCTTATAGAAACCTATTTATTTTCAATCTCTCTAGGTGTACACCATATATAGTGCACAGGGGTGGGTAGAGTTATGGTGTTTTGTGAGAGACATTTTTGTCTATATATCATACATATATCCACTTAACATCCCCCAAAATTAATCCTATAATTAATATTCCTCATAATAGACCCTAACTATATCAGCCTAGGTTAATATAGTCTATTTCACTACCTACCAACATTCAAAATAGGTCATCCTATGTCAATGCAGTCTAAAAGTCATGATGTTTATTCCATCATGACTAGGTCAACATAGTTTTGAGGGTAAATGATAAATTTTAAACTAAGTAAAGTTTAATTGATACTATCATCTAAAATTCCATAACAGGTTAACATCATCAAAAACTATAAATACAACTCTCATTTCAATCCATAAATGGAGTAACATTAATTTTTACACTACTATTATTCGTGATTATGCTTTAGTCTACATTTGGATAAATCATTACTTAGATCTTGTCTTAGAGAGAAATAAATTGTCTTTTCAAGTCTTCAATGAAATGAGTAGAACTATTTTATCCTAGAGCTGATTCAAACCTTTTTTATACTTATAACAATAAAAATATCTTAAAAATCACCATTGGCCAAAGGAGAGATTGAGGTTTGATAGGTTTTGCTCAAGATAAGTATTTTATAACCCTAGCTCTTTCATTTGATAGATATATATTATATAATTAATAGATTGAATGTCTGTATAACTCCTTATTTGAATATCCTCTACACTTATAATTAGTGTGTCCATAGGGTTATTCAAATTTATTATTTTCCACCCTAAGTAACCTAGTCCTTTATTTCCCTGCCATGGTTCCTTATGCATTTTTAGTTTTGATTTAACTATCCATGTTATTTGTCTTGAAATATTTAGTAATATTAGATTAGATTAATTCCATTATTAGAGATATGGTTATGGTTATTGCATTATATTGATTAGAACCCTCTCCATTGATGTTGTGTGATAAGTGTTCCTCTAGCTAGGTTTAGTTGATCTAATTGGTCATGCCCCAATATAAATAAGTATCCAATAGGGATTTTTTGATTTACCTTAATTGAGTATATATCTATTAGGTAGGATAATTAGTAGGTCTTGTTGTGGCATATAATTTCACCCTATGAGAGGTTTCTTCAAAATCTCTCACTCCTAGCCACACAATGGGATCAATCCCAAGTTGTGGTTATCCTATGATGTATTTGAACCTCAAGAGAAGGTTGGTTCCTCTTTGTAGAATACCTAAACTACTAATTTTACTTATCAAATGGGTATAAGAGGTGCATAAAATGACTAAAAGTGTAAAAATTGTGATGCAACAAATTCAAATACAATCCTATTGCTCCAAAACAAACACAAGGATAGTTCAAAGACACTTCACTCTCACAATATCTTAAACTAGTTGGTTTTGCATAAATTATTTCAAGTAAGTCATCCTAAGAAAGGGTAAAGTATAGAGGAATGATAAAAATCACGCTATAACACCACTTATGACTAACATAACATAAAATTATACCTAAAAACACATTAACACACTTGTAAAAAGGAAAGAAATAGAGGACAAACACCAAGGAATAAGACCTATTTACAAGGAAGTCATGCACAAACTATCTAGAACACAAAGTGAAGTTAGAGAGAAATGTAAAATAAATTATCTTATTGCTTCAAAGGTTATTTCTTACAAATTTTGATAGGGTTTTGCCTTGTCAAATGAGAGTATATTTACAATGAGATTAAAAAATATATATAGAATAAGGGAAGAGAAGAAGGAGGATAAATATTTCAATCCTCCATAAATGTTATTCAACCACCATATTTGGCCATTTAACATAGAATATGAGGATTAAATGTCCTTTAATAACCCTCCATGTCTCTTAGGGACTAATAATGTTTTTATGCTAATTTTCTTAGATTTAGCTTTGGTAGACCTATAAATGTTTATCTTGGTAGCATGTATGAGTGTATTATATGGAAATAAGGTTTTTAGACTTTCATTGTAAGTTTCCAATATGTTTGTAACCTTTCATTTCTAGATTGTATTGGCAGGCAGGAAAGCAGAGATATAAGTGCACTTTGCAACTTTACAAAATCACAAAGTGCATAGAACTCTCTAGTTTTTGTTTGGGTTTTAGTATGCAGGAAAATAGAAATATAAGTGAACTTTGTAACTTTTCAAAGTTTAAAATTGGACATAAATCTCTAGTTTCTATATGAAATAAAAAATGCATCATATCTATAAATCAATCTTAGCTTGAAGAAAATAGTTCCTACTTATACTTTCAATTAGGGATACATTATATCATTAGGAAATTAACCAATATGGATCTACTAGACCAAATTAGGAGATATTTTATCATAATAATATTAATAGGGAGGGTTATAAAGCGTCTAGTCAATAAAAACTATGCAATAACCCTAAGTATTATGTTTTCATATTCACTATACTAATAACAATTAAAGAAAAATACATCTAATCTAATGCTCAACAAATTTTGTGGCATAAAGTGTTAGTAATAAATGAAAAAATTAAACATGCATAGAAGATATATACTCATGTCAATGTATATAAAATCCCAATGCATAGAATATAAGTGAAAATGCATATCTATATACTCTTATACAGGAGGAATAAATCTAGGAATATTTACCTTTGAATAAGAATATGTTGAGCCTTAATCTCTCCCTTGGCCAAGGTGCTTTGCAAGAGGTTATTTTGGTATGTAAGGATGACAAGGATAAATTAGATTAGGATACATAACCTATCAATTCATCTAAAATACTTCTCCACAAGCCAAGTTCCACAACTCCAAAGAAATTATGAGACACTAATATTGATCCTCAAGTAGAATGGTGGATGAGTATATACAGAATAGATCTTACTTCTTCTCTTCTCTAAATAATGGAAAAATGATTGTGTTTATATAGGTAGATCTAACCCTAAACCCTTCTTGAAGTTTCAGTCAATAGGGTCAACCCCACCGACCTAATATCCTTATTAACAAAAACTCACTAGGTCACAGGATTAGGTTGGCCAAGAGACAACCTAGACCCTAAATGAGTTTTTCCAATAAAAGTATAAGGTCAACATAGTCAACAAAGTCATGTAAAATATAAAAGGAGGTTATACATTATGAAAATGGCTAATAAAGGTATTAAATGACTAGAAGAGTGTGTAAAAGAGAAGTACAAGCTTAGGGTAATGGTTTTTATGAGATGAGTTTGTAGATAGAAAGTGGCGAAAGGGATAATAATTCTATGAAGCACCAATGTTTTGCCCAACCCTTTTCTAGTGTACCCCTTAGGGAGTGTACTCAAAGAGATTCAGACTCGATGGGTTCTTTCAAGATAGAGAGAGTTAGTATTTGATAAAAGTTTGAAAATATTATGTGTATACATATGCCCCACTCAAATCTCATAACGTGTCATGTAAGTCTAACATGGGATGGTGCTTCAAGAATAGAACATGATGACACATAATGATGATGATAAATAAAGTACAATAAGGAGAAAATAATATAAATGAAAGGATATAATTGAAAGATACATACCTTACTTTATTAATGTAGATAAAGAATAAAATGTGAGAGATGTGAAGGCATCTAATGTGAGGAACATTAGGTGAACCTGTAGAGATTAGTGAAAAAAGAGAAAAATATTGAAATTTTGGCAACCTATGCATGCCATAACTATAAATATTCTCTATAACATCAAGATTCTAGAATGTTTTATGGTTCAAAAAATGAGTTAGTAGAAACAAATATATGATCAAAACAAGGAATATGATGGTAAATATTTGAAGGGTAAATATTTGTGAATAGTAAAGATAAATAGGGTGAAAAGGAATTTATTTTATATAGTTTGACTATTCTGAGAGAAAAAGAGAGTTCTGAGAGACTTACAAAAAGCCTAGAGATCTAAGATGTTGAGGAGATGATAACTAAGATGAGGAAGATACCTAGTTATGTATCAAGTGTGGCACAAGTAAGAAGCTGAGGATTTCAAAATATTTAGTATTTTATTTGAAATTAAGTGTTCTATAGAATATTATCAATTAGGCGTATTTTAGACAAC
Organism: Torreya grandis; assembly: GCA_037957365.1. Classification (NCBI taxonomy): domain Eukaryota; kingdom Viridiplantae; phylum Streptophyta; class Pinopsida; order Cupressales; family Taxaceae; genus Torreya; species Torreya grandis. The sequence goes on along the minus strand of JARHVA010008145.1, from coordinate 530,122 downwards.
AAAATGAACCCTAAAAATTTGTTATGGACACTATAGGTCAAATGGAGAAATAGGTTAAAAGGGATTAGAGTAATAACTTCTAAAGGAATTTATTATATAAAGTCAAAGAGTCATCGTTTTGAAAGAAGGTTGACCCTATCGACCTAGTAGGTAGAAAATGAAGTTTTGAAAGGACTGACCTATTTGGTCAAGGAAAAGATCAACATAGTACCACTTGGATGACTTAGTTTTTTAAGTTAAAAACCAACTTATTATTATAGGGTAGAAAATGAAATGGTCAACATAGTTGTTTTAAGTCTAATGGGCCAACCTAGTACTATAGGGTTAACTTACTATGTTTCTAAGTGGCTGATATAGTACTAAAATGTAGTAAAATGGTTGATATAGTACTTTGAAGGCCTAAAGTGGATGATTTAGTAATTAAATGGCCAAGTAGGATAAAAATAGGTTAAATTGGTAAGAAATGAATAAATTAAGGCAAATTGGGTGATTTTTTTGTTAAAATTTAAAATAATGTATTTTGATTATAAGTGATATGGAGGTCAAATGCTTTTTTTGTTGTTTGATTATTATAGATGAGTCAAATATTTTTGTGATTGGTGGATGAATCATGGATACTATATCTATTACAATTATTGAAAGATGTAGATAGATCTATATTAGTCACACTAATCTTGGGAGTCATTATGGAGATGCAATAGGTGCCAGCCAGTGCTAATCTTGTGGTCATGTTCTTGGTAACCTAGGAATACTTGAACAATAATTTTAGATGGGTGGTGGATGGGGATACCATAGAGGCTAGTATCACTTTAGAGGATGTCCATGCATTTATTGGAATTATTATAGGGGGACACCAGTGATCACAGGGATACTGAATGATCAGGAAGAAAAGTGAGCATTAGCTTAATGGGTGACTTGCTTCAATAGCATTTTCCTAGGACTTAGGGTGAGTCTATTCAATATCCATATTGCATAAATTATATATATCAAAAGGATATGATAGGGAATTTGATATCATGAATATTGTGTCACTATTTGGACGGCAAGGTATCATTGTATGTAATAGCCTTGTTTCAGTCGATATTTGAGTTGGGGAACTTTATAACTTAGTTTGTATCATTTGGATTTAGATCATGCATGATATGTATGGGATAATGTCTTGATGGAATAGGACCATGGGGCTAGTGGTATTGTTGAGTACCAAGATATATGAGAGGTTATCAATGTACCAACTAGCTAGGTTGCCCCATGTGGTCAATGATCAGTTGCCTTAGGTGTTGAGATGGATACATGATAAGGTGGCATGGGCCATGAACCACATGATATCTCTATAAATAGTCATATGAGGAGAGATAATATGGCATCATTATACACACATTATGATAATTTGGCCAAGTTAGGTGTTGGTAGTGTCAGGGTTAGTATGAGTGTAGATCACAAGACACTACACCTAGTGGGTAGAGCCAATTCTAGTGGCATGCTTTCCATGATAGTTTATACTCCATCACCCAATGGATCCTATAGTAGTGTCTACATTTTAGGTTTGTCATGTGAGAGAGATAAGGGGGAGAGGAGGAAGAGGAGTGCTAGTCAAGATACTAGAGATCAAACCACATCTTGTGAGACCATGGATGGGTCAAGCAAGACATCTGATAGCTAGAGAGGGCATGGACATAGATGTAAGAGTGTTGTAAGTCCTAGAGCTAGCACCATATGAGTGGTGATCACCTTAGTTACGTCACTAACAGAGATGTTAATAGTGAGATAGATCACAAAGGGTAGTTATCTAAGATGACTTGTTAGTCATCCTAAGACAAAGTTGGTCTATAGATGCACCTTTGAGGAGAGGCCCAAGACATGCATGAGTGGTAACCCTAGGGTTTTATTTGATTAAGAGGCATCTCATAGACAAAGTACTTGAGGGATTAGATGATGGAGAGACCATGCTTAGTGGATGATCAGACAAGGAGATGATGATTAGTGACACTAGAATAAGTAATAAATGGTTTTAATTTTTAGTCTTGTGAAATAGAATACTAGTTATATAAGATTTGATTGAGTGTAGATAGATAGATTTTGAGATATATCTATCTTCTAATATATATCTAGTTTGAATTTTACATATATTATAGATGAGGAAGAGGTTACATGGGGATCCCTGGTAATGTATAGCTCCTACCATGTTTTTATTATAACCACTCTTCCTTTATAAATCCTCGAACTCTCAATTCCTTTACAAACTTTTCATATAATTTAAACACTCCTAGTAGCCCTATTTTTGGGATTTTTTTTCTTGCACTAAATTATACCTTCATAAATATAAAAAAAAACTTCTTATTCATATACCCTTTTCCACACACCTTCTATTCAAAAAGTTTCCAAACCTAGCTATGGACTTAAACCACTTTTCTTTGCAAGTTTTGCTCATTGTTTCCTTGTTTTAGGTCTCCTAGGTCACTTTTCTATGTTTGATATACTCAGTCATCAATATATGTATGGATACATATTTAATGAAAAATAAACCACAAAATTTGATAATACACTTCAAGATCCAACTCTCCACCAAGTTTCATTAAGATTGGCCAGTGGAAACTTCCTATTTTCTCCAAATCTTATGTTAGGGCTTAGTGGACCCTGCACTAGGCCAAGAATACATTAAATTCAAATATGAACATTATATGTGGTTTCAAGGACCCAATTTTTTTTGGGTCTATCAAAACCCTCTCTACACTTCCCAATCAATAACAAGCTTGAACAACCCACACTCTATATTTTTCTAATTCAAAACACGTCTGAATGTGTAAGAAAAAATGACAATCAAAGGTATAGGTCAACATTTGTAAATTCATTTCATGTTATTGATAAATATAAAGATTTATAATTCATCCAATGGAGTCTCACATGTTCACCAACTCATTATATAACTCATGCAACTTGAGTCTTGGATCTTTTCCTTTCAAAAGTTTAACACAGTCCACTATATTTTTATACAACTAGAGGAAATAGGTTTATTTGTCATAAATATTAAACACCTTATAAATCCAAAATTATATCATAATAAATTTAGTTTCTAATATCCTCCCAAATCTTGTCCTCATTAAAAAATGTTAGTCTACACTTTTATCACTCAATCATTGAAACATATTATTTGTTTAAGTAAAACCTTATAGCTCAATCACAGGATATTCCTTCAAAATTCATTACAACAAAATTACTCCTTACCTATTTAAGAAATACATATGTCAAAGACATATAATTCTCAATAAATCATCTTGAGTATGAAACATCTTTGTTAATAAAATCATCTTACTTGGTATACATAATTTGTAACAAGTAGAAACCCTCCTAAATAGGGTCTGTGTTCCCTTCCTCTAACAAAAACTTCCATCTTGAATATTTATCTCTTAAATATTCTTTCCAAAAAAACAAAAATTAGGTTTCAACCACATTTTGAAACATTCTCAATTACATTCATTCATCAATATCTTATATGCAACCAACAATAACCATAAATGACCTCAATAGGGGTCTGTATTCATTCATCATCAAAAATAGGGGTTAAAAACATCCCCTTTATTTCTTCATACAATATTTAAAGTCATTATCCATTCCTAAATTTGAATGGAACCCCACATACAATCCAAAACTGACTCTTTTATTCCTAAAAGGGATGCATAATTATTTCTTGTTTCATTTTCCCACATAGAGGTTTTCTTACAAAACATTTTCTTTATTTACACACAATATGGCTTGTTTAGACCCATAACATAGGATTCATGACACTTTATGAACCTATTATAATTAAAAAACCCTAATACAATTTTTTTACATCTTTCCACCTTCCTAATTTTCACAAAATTCCTTATATAAGGCATTATAATATTCAAATTTTTAAATACTAATTTTGGCAGGAAATCCTATAATTCAAATCTTATGCATATTGAGACTCTCTAAACTAAAACTATGGACCTATTATGACCTCTAAATCCTATGTGACATTGATTAGACCATATAAATACAAAACATGAAACATTTTTTGTGTCCTTATAGGATGCATTCGCGTCATACTCTTAGGGGAGATAGAATTTGAGATCTAATGGATCGATATGCTTATTATATCTCTTCTAATTCATCTCTATTAAATCATCCTCTATTGATCCTATATCTATAAGCTTTAGATTCTTACTACTCCATTCATGCTTGTCTTGGTCAAACACTAACCTACTTGTCTCATGTCCTTATATGCTTGCATCAACAACTTGCACTCCATGTGCACTCTCTTCTTCCTTTTTACCTCTATCATGTGTGTTGTAGATGACCAAATATATTTCTTAAACTCTTATACTTTCATCTTATTTTTATTCCATATTCATAACTACAACCAATATAAAAACAATCTCTTACCTAATTGTTGTCTTAACAAAATTCAAGCCTCCATAAGGCTTCACATCTTCTGCCTGCTATACTACTGATATCATTGATTCTCCATGATATTTTACCTCATTCATGTGAGGTTAAACTAATACAACCTATTATTATTATTCATTCACCTTTACTTCACCTTGTAATGTTCTCTTTATAGATGCCAATTCTACATCTCGTTGTTGATTACTATCATATACAAACTTGCAATCAATTTCCATAATTTTATCTATCAGATGCATTTAATTTTATAAGCCTTACATGATTTTATAAAATTCCTTCTTCTTGATCATTCTCATCACTTAGCTAGATGTAACCATCTTATTTCTCTTCACTCACATGCATCTCTTTTATCTCAAAGCACTATTTATTTTCTTATACTTGCTCAGTCAACTTCATCACCTCATTATCAAGGTGTTGTTCTTAATATTATTTGATCCTCATCTTTTTTCTCTTCATTTAACTCTTGAGTTTCTTATATGGAAACCTCTTTTACTATCTCTTTTCTCTTTGCTTGCACATTTCTTCTCTTCATCAATAGTTTGATTGGTCACTTAAGTGGATTCCACTTCATTATCTATCCAACATGTGGGATCCCATTTTACTTATCTATTTTAGCATGACCAGCATCCTATCTATCTATTTATTTATCTGATCCATTTTTCTTTCTATCTCTATTCTCTACTTGGTGTCATCTTGCACCATCTTCTTCTTGTGGTAGCTGCTCTCATCAACTATGCACTATTTATTCTCACTTCTATCTTTCATCATCTATTTTAAGATTCACATCAATTCCTTGGCCTCATTTGCACCTATAACTCTTTTTGACAAGCCTTCACTCACTTGACACATCTTCACCATTCACTTGGTTTATTTCTCTCTCTTGACCTCAAGTAGGTCTCTCTTCTTGTCCTTACTTGGGAATTCTCCTCTTGTCCTACCTATATGACTCCTTTTATCTATATGATCACCTATGAGATGTTCCTTTATATTTCTCAACATCTCTCTAATTCATCAAGCCACACTTGGCTGCATGGCTGATACCAACTTCTCTCAATCTTCATGCAAACTTCAATACATCTTGTCCATGCATCAAAACATCAAATGAAAAACAAAATAAACCATGTACCTTAGCTGCTTGCTACTATCCTTTCTCTTCCCAAAGAATATTTAAGCTATGATACCAAATGATGCATATCTTCTACCATACTCTGACTATAACCACTATGCCTTTATAAATCCCCCAACTCTCAATTTCTTCCTTTACAAACTTTGCATACACTTTAAACACTCCAATAGCCCTATTTTTTTGGTTTTTTTCCTTTTAAATAATTATACCTTCATAAATATAAAAATAAACTCCTAATTTAGATACCCTTTTCGTATACCTTCTATTCACAAAATTTCCAAACCTAGCTTTGGACTTAAACCACTTTTTCTTGCAAGTTTTGCTCACTATTTCCTTGTTTTAGGTCTCTTGTGTCTCTTTTCTCTTTTTGATAAACTCAGTCATCAATAGACATGTGGATACATATTCAATGACTCACAAAAACTCAAAATTTTTATAATGCACTTCAATAACTAACTTTCCATCAAGTTTCATTAAGATTGGTTAGTAAAAACTTCTTATTTTCTCCAAACCCTAGGTTAGGGCTTAGTGGACCCTCCACTAGCCTGAAAACACATTAAATTCAACTATGAATGTTAAATATGGTTTCAAGGAACCAAATTTGTTTTTTTTTGGCCTATCAATACACTCTCCACACTTGCCAATCAACAACAGGCTTGGGCAACCCACACTCTACATTTTGTAATTCAAAACATGTCTGACTGTGTTAGAAAAAAAGATAATCACAGGTATGGGTCAAGGTTTGTAAATTCATTTCACATTATGTATAAATATAAAGGTTAAAACCTTATCTAATGTAATGTCACATATTCACCAACTCATGTTATAACTCATACAACTCGAGTCTTGGATCTTTTCCTTTCAAAATTTCAATACACAATCCACTATGTTCTCATACAACTACAAGAAATAGGGTTATTTGTCATAACTATTTAACACCTTATAAATACCAAATTATAATTTAATGAATTTAGTTTAAAATATCCTTCCAAATATTTTCCTCATTATAAAATGCTAGTCTACACCTTTATCACTTAATCATTGAAACATACTATTTATTTAAACAAAAACTTACAACTTAGTCATTAGATCTTCCTTCAGGATTCATCATTAAAAAATTCCTCCTTAAGTATTTAAGAAACATATGTGTCAAATAAATCTAATTATCAATCAATCATCTTGAGTATGAAACACTTTTCTTTAAAAAACATCCAACTTGGAATGCACGGTTTGTAACAAGCATAAACCTTCCTAAACAGGTTCTATGTTCCCTTCCTCTAATATAAACTTCCTTCTTTAATATTTATCTCTTCAATATTATTTTCAAAAAAACAAATATTAGGTTTCAACCACATTTTGAAACATTATCAATTACATTCACTCATCAATATCTTATATGCAACCAACAATAACCATAAACCACCTCAGGAGGCATCTGTATTCATTCAACAATAAAATAGGGATTATAAACATCCCTTTTCTTCATACAATATTTATAGTCATTATCCATTCCTCACTATGAATGGAATCTCCCATACAATCCAAAAATTACTCTTTAATTCCTAAAAGGGATTCATAACTATTTCTTGTTTCATTTTCCCACATAGAGGTTTTCTTGCATCATAACATTTTCTTGATTTACACACAATATGACTTTTTTAAACCCATGACATAGGATTCATGACACTTTATGAAAATATTATAATTCCAACACCCTTAGAATTTTTTTTTACATCTTTATACCTTCTTAATTTTCACAAAAGTCCTTATACAAAGCTTTACAATATTTAAATTTTTAAATATTACTTTTGGTAGGAAATCCTATAATTTAAATCTTATACATCTTGAGACTCTATAAACTCTACATATGGACCTATTGTTATCTCTAAAAACTATGTGACATTTATTATACCATTTAAAGACAAAAATTAATCAATTTTTGGGTCCTTATAGGATTCCCATACATTACCTAGTGAGGGGAGCACTCCATGATATTTTGGATGAGGTTCTAGTGCCATATAACCCTACAACATTAGAAGATCATGTTGTACCATCTAACCCAAATTAGGAGAGATGGTTTAGACTATTAGTGGATTCCATGAGGTACCTATAGGAATGCATAAATTGGATAAAACCACTAGTATTTGTGGGAGTAGGAGAGGCAAAAGCATGGTAGGCCTTTGCTCAAGAGAGAGTCATGCATTTGGCTACCATTATTCAGCAAGGATAAGTACAGGCCCAGGTGGCCAATCTATAGGGGAAAGTATCCAGATTGATATCTAATACATCTTCATTGTAGGATACTATTTATAGAGGAATATTTGAGGCATCTATGGGTAGCATGGATAGGCCACAAGATAAATATGATACATCCTAGCCTTAGATCTGGAGCGATGTATTTTAGTACTTTAAAAAAAATACATGATATATAGAGATATTTTGTTTTAACAGTTAGATGTTGATCTTATGTTTTTATATTATGGTTTTGATTATGGATGCATGGATATATTTATTTATATCACATGTATTTATCTTTTGTCATATATGTCGTAGGAAATATATGTGGGGTGTTTTCTTTTCTAGCATTATGTAGTACACATGCATGGTTAAAAAGAAGTAGGCAAAAAGAACTTGGCAAAGTATAATTAATGAAAAACAAATGTAATACATACTATTTCATGTTGGGAAATGTGTAAAATAAAATATTTCTAAGTATAAGAAACTAAAAAATGGTAAAAAGGAGGGAAAATACTATTTTTTAAACCAAGATAAAGGTTGGCACCAATTAAAATTAGTAAAATCACACTAAGTCACATTGGGAAGTATGAAAATAATGTAATAAAATGGAAAGCACATGAAAGATAAGTGGTATTAAAAAATAAATTAAGTCAATCAATCATATTAAATCACATTGATAAGTATAAAATAGAAACAAATGGTCTTAACTTAATCACACTAATTCAAGCTAGGAAGTATGAAAAACATAAGAAAAATGGTTGGATTCTTACATGCAATAAAAAAATAAGAAGATAAAAGTGAAATATTAATGAATAAAGCATAAAAAATACTAAATAAATATGTAAATCATGCCAATGACATGTAACTCATAATCAATCACATCCTATCTCATATTTGACACATTGCATTTTGTTATGACTTGGATATTGGAAAAGTTTATGAGGAAGACTAGGTCCTATACATCATCTTACACTAAAAATAACAAAGGTAACACCAATGAGGTGGAAATAATGTTAAAATATGTAAAAATGGATGTTTTTAATGTTAATATGATAATTTTGGTAATTTGTGAGGAAGGACAGGTTTTATGCATGGTCTAATAATGTAACTCACAAATAGAATCCCTAGGGGAGTGATCAGTGAATAGAACAATATTTATTCAATGGTAAATATTAGGGTTTTAGGGAGTAAAAAATGTAAGATAATAATCATAAATTTGGCATCCTATGAGAAGAACTTAGGAGACATGAGGCATACTAAGGACATGAGAAGAGACTAAGTGACTAGTGACCATTAATATATAGAGGATACTTGTTCGCTATAGACACAAAGTTGTGTAAGAAAATAAGTGTGCTACTAAGTTCAACTCATATTGGAGGTTTTTAAAAATAAAATTAAAATGGACCTACCTTCCCATGACATGTTCTTTGTTCCTCAGAACCCCTTGCAGAGACATTGGTTTACTGTGAAGATTAGGTAATTGCATGAGAAAGTAGGTAGCACTAAAAAAAATAAATTATTCTCCTTTTCTAATCTAATGGCATACCACATCCCAATGGACCTTAGTTGTATTGTGAGGCCAAATTTGGAGTTTGAGATTTGATTATAAAAAGGATATTTTCTTAGAATCACATCTTTTAATATGATTTAAAATTTGAGAATTTTCAATGCTACCTTTTAGATCATTGCCTTTTGTTAAATGATTTGGCTTTCAAATATTTTATAGATTTTAAGATTCATCCTTCATACAAAGTTGTAATGATGAATCATGAGAGATATAGTGATACACATGAATGAGAATTAGGATTTGGCTAAATGAAGATAGATATACAAATACAATACTATCTAGAATACTTAGACTTAACTATAAACCAACATGTTATCTTAAGTCTCAACCACGTATATGCTTAGATTGTGAAAGGAAATAAAGGGAAATAAAGGGAGATCCAAAGTGGATCTATAAATGAATATTATAATGATATGAAGTTTTTGCTAACTGATCACATGGCAAAAGATGAATGACTAAAGGGAGCAAGGTTTGTATAACCAAGTCAAAATAATAATTATCCATGTTTATAGAGATAAGATAAAAAAAATTATGAAAAAGAATAAGGTAATCATAAGAAATGATCTCAAGAATAAAAATATTCCAATTATGAAAATGAATCCATAAGAGACCATAATGAAATCATAAGCAATATAAAGTGTGAAACCAAAATCAACATGTAAGATAGATAATAATTTGACACAATGTTAAATGATATAAAAATAGATAAATGTATATTTGGAGCACACATCTAATATAAATTAATATGTAAGAACTCCATACATGTGTTCATAAGTACTGATATATTTATCCACACACATTATCCATAACATCTGATAAGTATCTATAAATTTGAATGTGAATTGTATCTAATGTCTCATTTATCTTCAGTGAAATTTGAGAAAATACTTCACGTCGAGTCTCCTCGATAGAAAATGTAAGAATTCTTAAAGGATCGTGTTGATGAGGGCTATCATATAGGGGATTCTTAGGATAATTGATGGGATTAGTTTCTATAGGGGATGAAGGGGGAACTAGTGGGGAAGGTGCCACTATTGAGGTACTCACAGGTGAAGAAGGATCCATGGGTGAGGGACTCAAGGGTGGAGAAGGATCCATGGATGAGGGACTCATGGGTGGAGTAATAATAGGTGGAGAAGGGACCATAGGTGGAAATGGAACCACATGAGGTGGAGTCATTAGGGAATAAAGGGGAGCATTATTTTGAGAGAGACCTATGGGAAGAAGGGTAGAAGGTATAGGAATGGTTAAGAGGTGATCCTTAAGATGCTATTAAAGAATGTGGTAATGATTAGTGTGATGTGTGTCACATTAGTACCAAAGATAATACACACACACACACACACACACACACACACACACACACACACACACACACACACACACACACACACACACACACTTAAAAAGATACTCAAGTAATACTTTTGAGAAAGGCATATCCTTGTATGAGGGATAAAGATTAATGAGATGAAAGGTTTTGATATATTATTTTAGTTTATGATAATGTGTGGATAAATGGTTATCTATGTCATGTAAGCAACATATAAGCTTGTGAGTAGACTTGATAGGTTTACTCATAGGAGGATGGGAAATATAAGTTGAGGAAGCATGGTATAAGGAAGAATCTCTAGTCTAATGATTGACAACTTTATGAATGTCACAATAAGGTTGATCAACCCATTTGGTGGGTGAAGGAGCTAGTTGTGGTAAAAGGAGAAAACCATCACCAAGATAAGGTGGCGATAGTGGAGAGACTATAAAAGGCTTGAATGAAGGAGAAATATGATAAAAAATAGGAAGAGACTCAGCTAAAGTGGTGGTAATAATAACTAAACTAGGTTCTATTAAGGGAGGGATGGGGTCCACCAAATTTTGAAGGATAATCATAAGCATCTTAAGAATAAATTAGCTAGAGGGGTCATGGTATCTAGAAAAGTGACAGGGACCAATCATAACATGATCCATAAGCATACTCCTATGAGGTTGTTTAGAAACTAGAGGTGTGCACACTATTTCTACCCTATGATCAAGAGGGAAAATGCTAAAATTAAGAAATATATAGGATGGAATACTAGAATATATACTAAAAGACTAAAGTAAAGATGAATTAATGAATAATATCAATGTCTCGATCTTGAACTAGACCCCATAAGATTGGATCATCTAAGATATAGCCATCATCATAATAAAGTGTATGAAGATAAATGGTGTAGGTAGCGATGACCTTATCATTTGATGTGTTGTGATGAATGGAATGCCTAGTCTTAGTTTAGATAATGGACTTGTCATCATAAGGTGGTTGATGGGAATGAGGTTGTAAGGAATTGAGAAGTTGAGAGATGAGATGAGGTGAGAGATTTGAAGTTTTAATATTGATATTGATCTCTTTAGGCTCATCATCATTATAATATAGGAGGTTAGGGGGTATATTCCCAATGACTTTAGGATGACCATTATAACCTCAGGTAGAATTAATAAGAAATTTAAATCATTTAGATTCATGAAATGGGGTGTGAATCTTGAATACACCATGGTTTTGTATTTTTAAAAAATTCTAAGGGTTGGTATGACCTTGAATCCTATAAATGGATCTATTGTGAGGAAATTTGATGCATTGGCAAGTAGAACAGGCAACTACCGTCATGCAATGATTCTATGCACTACGAAGAAAAATGTTATAAGATAGAGGAAAGTTGAATATTATCACCTTAACATAAATGATGATATATGGGATGGTAATGGGGATACACACACAACCTAGAGGAGGCATTTGCCTTTGGTCATAGCATTGACATGTACTACATGTGGACTTGATATTACACTTCGAATATCCAAAAGTTTTGATAAAATCAAGAGAGGCAAAATAAGTGTTGGAACCCTTGTCAATCAAACCATGGTTGAATTTTATATCACTAATTTAGACAATGATAAAAAGGGGGGGATCATCCGCATGAAGCATAATCTCATCAAGGATCATAAAAGAAATGGGGAATTTTAGGTAAAGAGAAGTGTCCATTGTTCTATCAACATTTATGGACATCTCTTCATACTATTGTAAAATGCTATCTTCAGATCCTAATAAAGTGGCTTCACATGCTTCTAGGGGAGGATAAGGGATGTTCATTTTGAATAAAAGTTACATAAGATGATTATGATGACATAGAGAGGTATGTATGTGTTCGATAAATGGGATTTGAGATGGGATATTAATAATTTACATGATAGGATCCCACTCATCATAACCCATAATACAACTATTGGAAAAAGGTACATAGTGTTGAGGAAGGTCCTCAGAAAGAGGAACCAAAGTGCATATGAATTTATGTTAATAAGAGGTAGAATATTTAATTGAAGGATAATTTTGTTGAGTATCTTGAGAGGATGGGGTAGTTGATGCAAGTTTGGTTTGAGAAGAATTGTTGATTATTTTTAGTGATAGGTAAAGAAGTTAGAGGGACAGTATAAATGGTATGGGAAGTGTTATCCAGGGGAGGTGTTGGATTTGGTTCATTAAAATATATAAGGTCTTATTTCCCCAACTTGGTTAAGTGAGTTGGTAAAGAATCTTGGATAACATGAAATGTGTGAGACAATTAAGGTGTTTGGATGGGTTGAGGATCAATGGAATTAATCACCCTTTGCATATTAGTCATAGTGACCATATTCTCTTCAGGAGTTGGATCAAGAAGACTATCAAAATTATTGATAAAAGGGGTAGGTTAGTCATGGGTATCTTGGTGATTTAGATTAGGATCTTTATAGATGGTCAAATGAGTATTAGCTTGGTTCATATCTTGAGATTTAGTTTGTGTTTCATGGGATTTGAGGGTAATGTCATAGGTTTGTTAGGATTTACAAATGATAGAATCATGGTCAAAATTAGGACCAAGAAAGAAATTCATAGACAAATTATGAAGCTCCCTATATGTCTCATGAGAATTACCCCAACTAGCATGAAACCAACAAAAAATATTTGGATTGTACCAAGTTTTCATGGGTCAAATGGGATCAATTTATCATGGTAGAGGCCTTGGTATAAGTTTTTGTAATTTTGATAAGGATAAATATTTATGAATATTAATGTTATTGGTTCAAGATAAATGAGGATTGATGATGTGGTTAGGAGGGGAATATTGTTCCAAATTTTGGTTAGGAATAATAATTTGAATAGTACGAATGGTATCATAAGAGTCAGTGACACCATCATTGGTAGTGTGACAATTCTTATTCTTGAGTAACATGCAAGTACCCATAGAAGGTTGGGATAGATCTAAATGATGCATAAGGAATTATTGATGTTTCACTTGGTCAACAACCTCTTCTAAAGTACATGGAGAGAGATTTTAAACCTAATATTGTAACTTGAGAAAGAGAGCATTGGTAAATATATGAAATAGGTGATCATCTACCATATTATGTTCACATTTGCTAGACAAGGTCTTTCATCATTTGATAAAAGCTTGTGTGATTTTGGTCTCAAGTTGCTTACAATTGATGAAATAGGCCAAGGTATTCTATAAGAAATCACTAGTTTGGAAATATTGGATAAGAGCATTAACTAAATATTCCAAACTAGTAATAAAATGAGATTTGAGTTGGTTGTACCAATCTAAAGCATCACCCATGAGAGTTTTTGATAACAGCTTGGCAGTGGTAAATGTGTTTAATTTGATCCAATATTTATATAGATTTACAAATGTTTTTAAATGAAGAGTAGGATTAGTTGACCCATTATAACAAATGGTATGGTGATACCTCCTATATCGATGTTAAAAATTTTAGAGGTAAGAGGTTCATTTTGAATATGCTTGATTTTTTATTAACAAAAAGAGGTTGAGGAATAATATTCCCATGGCAATACCAAAGATGAGGTGGGGAAAAATTTTAATTATATGTGCCCTATGACATATATTGAGGGTCGGTTTGAAGATAGATGAGATGATTTTTCATTTGCATCATTTGATTTGCATTGTTAGATTGAAAAACATTCATTTGATTAAGAGTTTGTAATAGGATTTGATGGGTTTGAGTTACATTGTTGGAATTATGTGAAATAGTAGTGGTTTGGGTACCACCATGGGTGTTATTAATATCTTGAGAAGAATTATTATCAAGTGAGGCAATAGTGGCATAATTTTATTTTATGGCAAAATATGGACTAGTATAAGGATGAGAAGAAGCAACACTAGAGGTATGATTAACATGGGTATAAAATGATCCACTAGTAGAAGAATTTATAATAGTGGGTCTTCGAAGAGGCCTACTAGATGTATAACCTACCATGTTAATAGAGATACTAAGCATGGAGGTAGAGGAATTCAAAGAGGAAAAAATCATGGTACAAGAATGGGTTAAAATAGAGGCAACAAGTTTGGATGAAAATAAGATAGTATCCCCAAATGCATGTGAGAATGTGGGAGAAAGTGAATGGGGCTCCTCAACTTGACCACTTATTATGAGATGGTAAATAGTAGAAGGATCCTTTCCTAAATGTTGAGGAAAATCATTGATACAGAAGAGAATTTTTGGTATATACTCTAATTTAGGTTGATCTTAAAATGAGAAGAGAGGATTAAGAAGTGAATAATATTTAGGAGGGTCCCATAGTTTGTAGTACGAGTGGCTATATGCACATTGCTTTCATCTAGGATAGGATCTATAATTTGCTCATGTTAGAACCTATTAGGGTTGGTAAGATTCATCATATCTATTGAATTCAACTCAATTTTGTCTTCAAACATAAATTTAATGATGAAGGAGAGAGATTAGGGAAGAAAAATTTGATGCAAATCAAGGATATATAATATGGAGATAAGAGTACAGAGTCGACGACGTTGACTTAGTACTAAAAATAGGGTATCAAAATTGAGCCAAAAAGGATAACCTTAGAAAAAAGATAGCTTGATAAGGATATAGAGTCAACCATGTTGACTTACTAATATAACCTTAGAGGTATAAAGGAGTATTGGGTTGACCAAGCTGATTTAGTACTACAATCAGGGAAAAAGATAGTCTGGAAGAGACTGTGTCAAATAGAATGACAATGTATTAAAAATAGGGATTTATTTTGAAATTTAATTTAAATAAATAAATGGAAGTAAAAAATAAAATAATTGGATCAATGATAATGATCCAATTATAATACATAGCACAAAACCTTGCAACAATTTTGGCCAATGCAAATTTTTGCAATACAACATATAATGAGCAGAGAGAAATTAGTCAACTAAAATCAAATGCTAGATAAGTGGTCATCTTTAATGTTGTTAGATTATTATAAAGTGTTATTTAAAGTGTGATAGGGAGGTTGGATAAAATTAGGGAACTAGAAAGCAATCTATGGATGGTTTTAGGACATTTAGGCTGAAAGGGATCTGTGTTGGTAATGGTACTAGCTTGATATTGAGTCCTATCCCCTCACTTCATAATCTTGCAGAGATAAGGGTGTTGGGTGATTTTTCAATATATACCATTAACAACATATTTATACTTGGCTAAAAAACCAAGTCATCTTCCCACTTGGGCAATGAAATCCATGTAGCTAGGCCTTGGGTAGATAAATGTTTAAATGTGTTTTGAAATTATGTGATTTGGTAGTGTGTGCAAGAAAGAGTGAAATACTGAAACTAAATGATATATTGAAAAACCACCTCATTATAATATGTGAGATATTCTAAGCATGTAAACAACTAAAAATTAAAATGTGAAGTAATTACTAGCATATAATTATTAATTCCTAATTTTCAGCATGGTATAGAGTTAGTTTAGATGAAAGTATATGAAAACATTAAAAAATAGAGTTAACATATCACTATTATACTACAGAAGCAAGAGTCCTTAATAACTAAGTTGACTAGGTTGAGATAGTCTTTTAGACAGAAGTCAGACTACATAACTAGGTAAACTAGGTTGACCTAGTTTGTTGTAGGATTATAATTTTGAAGATTGTAAACTTTGAAAAAAAGAACTATAAGGAAGAAATGAATTGAAAGAGAGATAACGAAAGGAATCTTGGTGGGTTGGAAGATGCTAAGGATTATAATTTTTTTGTTGATGTTCCTTGATTACTGCTTATAATTTTTTCCAACTATGTTGATTAGGTTGACCTACTTCTATAATTCCCTATTTTTTGAAGCTTATTAAGATGATTGAGTTGAGCTGGTCAACCTAGTTTATTATTTGGAAGTTGGTCATGATACTAAGTTGAATTGCATGATTTAGTTTATTATTTTGGAGTTTAATAAGAGACTAAGTCAACCTATTCCACATAATCTATTATTTGGAACTAAGTAATATTATTGTGTTAACCTATCTGATCCAATAATCTATATTTGATGAAGAATTACATAGAAAAAACCAAGACATTTTGATGTAACTGTGTGTTAAACATACACAGAAAATTTAGAAACTATACCATCTTGGTCAACCTAGTATCTCAAATATATAAAAAGAATAAAATGATAAAAATGAAAAGCATGAAAGAAAACCTACAAGGGTTATATTCACATCAGTTTCACCAAAGATTATGCAATGAAAAATGTGTGAGATCCATAAATCAATCCTAGCTCAGAGAAGATAAATTCTACTTACACTTTCAATTGGAGATACATTAGATAAGTGGGAACATGACCAATATGGATCTGCTAGAATAAGTGAGGGGATATCTTAGCATAATAATATTAATAGGTAGGGTTCAAATCCTCCAGTTAAGAAAAAATATGCAATAACCCTAACTAATTCCTATGTTTTCATATTCACTATACTAATAACAAGCAAAGAAAAATAAATTTAATCTAGTGCTCACCAAAGTTTGTGGCAATAAGTTGGGGTAATAAATAATAAAAGTAAACATTAATATAATACATATACTCACATCAATGTATATAAAATCTTAATGCATAGAAGCAAAGTGCAAATGTATATCTATCTACTCTTTCAAAGGAGGAACAAAGTTATGAATACTTACCTTTGAAGATGAACCCGTTGAGCCTCAATCTCTCCTTTGGTGAAGATGATTTGAAAGAGGTTATTGTGGTATGTAAGGATGACAAGGATAAATCAGTTTTAGGCTACATACCCTATCAATGCATCTAAAAGACTTCTCCACAATACAAGATCCATATCTCCAAATAAATTATAAAACTTTAAGCTTTCTCTTCAAGTAGAATGGTGGATGAGTAGACGCACAATAGCTCTTACTTCTTAGCTTCTCTAAATAATGTCAAAATTATTATGTTTATATAGATAGATTTAACCCTAGAGTCTTTTAAAAGTTTCATCTGATATGGTTGACCTAGTCGACCTAGTATCATTATTGACAAAAACTCACTAGGTCATGGAATAGGTTGACCAAGAGACAACCTAGACCCTAAATGATTTTTTATAATAACAGTACATGGTCGACATAGTCATGAAAACTATCAAAAGAGGTTTTAGGTTAGGAAAATGAGTACTGAAGGTTGTAAATGACTAGAAGAGTATGAAAAATATAAGGACAGGCTTAGGGGAATGGTTTTTAGGAGACAAGTGTGTAGATAGCAAGTGGAAAAAGGGAGAACAATCCTGCAAAGAACCAATAGTCTACCCACCCCTTTCCTAGTGTACCCCTTAATGAGTGCACTCAGAGAGATTAAGATGTGATGGGTTATTACAAGATAGAGAGCATTAGTAATTGATAAAATTTTGAAAATATTATGTGTTTATAGTTTCTACTTGAGTCTAGGTAGGTGTTAAAGTGGAGATATAAGTGTAGTTTGTAACTTTTCAAAGATATAAAGTGCATATAAATTTCTAGTTTTTGTTTATGTCTTGGTAGACAATAAATTAGAGATATAAGTTTACATTTTAACTTTTCAAAGTTTCAAAAGTGCACTTAAATCTCCAAGTTTTTCTTGGGTCTTAGTAGGTGGGGAAATGGATATATAAGTGCACTTTGAAACTTTGTAAAGTTTCAAAGTGGATAGAAATATCTAGTTTTCACTTAGGTCATGAAAAAAGGTGCTTAGGCCATACCAAATATTTTATTCAAGGATATAATAGTTTGGTTTTTTCACCCACCACTTCATGCTTGCCATTGGATGGTGAATAACCTTGAAAACTAGCTTGATCTAACACTTGTAGTGTAAACCCCAATGTTAGGCATTTACCTTAAATTTTCAAAACTCACCTTAAACTTTTATAAAAGATTCACAAGAAGAATGAGAATATGAATTATGGACATGAGTATTATCTCCTCCATTCACCAATAGATCATCCACTATAATAGGCTCTTGAGATAGTCTAGCGTAGCATGACAAGACCCTCTAAGTTAGTACACTACATCATTAAGTCATGACTAAAAAGAGAATAGTCATCAAAGAAAACATTCAATGAATGGTTTGAGTGAATGGTAAAGTCCGTCTAGGTAAAAATTTTGTATGTAGGCCAATTTTGGCCAATGTTTCTAGTGACCTCCTAGGAATTCATGCATATATATTCAATAGACTAGTCATTTTAGCCCATCCTTTAGGTTTTATGAAGTCATAAAAAAATCCTCCTCAACTACAAATAAGGATAACAAATTATCAAATAAACTCTCACAACAAGAATCAAGACAACAATGTTCTCAAATAACTAAGGGAAGGGAAACACACAAAAGAAGATGTACATGAATCACTTAGAGGATAATAACATCTAGTCTAATATATACATTGGATGAAAATTGCATCTAATAACAAGGTTTTAGATAAATATGATTTACTAGGATGGTCAATACCTCTCTATATATCTTGGAAAGCTAAAATCCATTGTTTTTTTATAGCCATGAATTAGGTAGGGTCTACTCCATAAACTATCAAACTTTGTATGGTTGCCTGGTTTGGCCTTGTTAACATCCCACTTCAAAACTATATCATCTTCCTTGGAAACTCTTGTCATGGCTCTCTTCTCAAAAGCCTTTTTGACTTGAGTGTGATGTGATTCCATCACCTGCATTTCAAGGTCTCTTATTTCCTCAAGCTCCATGAGTTATACCATTCTCACACCCATGGGTTCACTTTTCATCAATTCAAGTTGATGAGATAGCTCCAAATCTAGAAGTTAAATAGAGATAGGAAACTTGGCCTTTCTTCAATACATAAGGATAAGTGGTGAGCTACCAATGGCACTATTTGGAGTCACCATATCAACCCAAAATATTATTCTTATCTTGGTATTCCATACTATCTGGTTCTCCTTTATAGTCCTCTTGATTATCCTAATCAAGTTCTCATTTGTTAATTCAACAAGCCCATTGTCATGGGGGTAGTAGTTGGATGATGTGTTAAGGTAGATAACCAGCTAAAGAGCACATTTACTTGTTTTCAAGCCAATAAATGCCAAATCATTATCTAAGTTGATAATGGCTAGTACTCCAAACCTTATCATAATGTTATCATATACATCCAACACTACTGTCTTGTTAGCCTCTTTTAGAGAAATAGCCTCCACCCACTTGGTGAAGTAGTTAGTGGATGTGAGTACACATTTATGCCCTCAACTAGAAGGTGGGTTTATCATAAATATGAAGTCAAGGTCCCACTACATGAAGGGATGCTCTACCTAAATGGGGTTAATAATAAGGGTTGCTAGTCTTTGGTTACCACTAAAAAGAGACACTTTTGTAACTTCCTAACCCATGTGTAGGCATATTTTAAAATATTGGGACAATAGTAAGCATCACTCAATATTTTTTTTATTATTGTCCTTGGTTCAAAGTGACCTCCTATAGGTCCATCATGGAACTACTCCTAGAGTCTATTTACATGATCAACCTCTATGTACTTGAACAACACTCCATTAAGGTCTTTCTTGAATAGTACCCCATCAAATAGGGTATAAGGCATGGATATAAGTATCAATTATATTATTTTATTCCTATATATACCTTGAGAACACCCACATATCATTAATAATCTAATCACATATAACATCCAATTAGTGAAGGGTAGAGGTATAGATGCTTACAAGACATCTAGCATCACTAATGTAGCCTCTTTTTCTTCTTGTAGGTCAAAAACCAAGTGCACACACAAAACCTTAACTCTCACTAACTTAGTAACGTTAATATCAAGATCATACTCGATGAATATGGTGATCTAACTAGCCCTCTTCTCATTTAGATCTCTACTCTTGTGGAAATCTCTCACACCTATATGGGAGACCATGAGATGAATCTTATTGTTTGACACCATAGGCCTAAATTCTTTTAATGATCTCACAATAGCTAGCACTTTTTTCTTAACAAAATTATATCTCTCTTCATAGCCTTCATGTCCCTCACTAAAGAAATCTATGGGTTACTCAATATCTCCTTGATTTTGTTGCATGATCATAGATGATATGTTATCCACACTAGAAAAGGAAGGTAGGTGTAAATCCCTTAAAAAATTAGGATTAAGGAGAGTTGGTGCTTGTGAAATGGCTAATTTGATAGCATCAAAACCTCCCTTTCCTTCTTTTGACCAAGAAAAGACCTAATTTTTACTCAACATTATTGTTATAGGCTTAACTAAACAAAATAGGTATGAATCTTCTCAAAAAATTAATTTTCTCAAATAATCTTTGAATCTCTTTATTATGTTGAGGAAATGACAAGGGCAAAATGACACTTATCCTTTCAAGGTCAATAAATAGTCCTATTTTAGAGATAACATGCCACAATTGGTTTCTTTCATAAATAACAAACACACACTTTTTGGGGTTCAAAGAGATCCCAAAATCCTTACACCTATAAAAAATGAGTCTCAAAAGGTTTAAATGGACACTTATCTTCTTTAAGAAAACTATGATATCATCCAAGTACACAAGCACCATCTAATACAATAGACCCTAGAAAGCCATGAACATGGATATTTTTAATGTTTCAATAGTATTGAAGAGATGAAAAGGCATATTATTATAATCATAATTCCCCCACTTTGTGGTGAATTTTGTCTTGTACTAATCTTCCTCCTTGATTATCACTTAGTTGTAACTTGAATACCCATATAAGAGAGAGAAATGTTTTGAACTAGCCACCATTTGGAAGAGATTCTCCATGGATGTAAAAGGATAGTTATCCTTCAAGGAAACCTTGTTCAAATCAATGAAGCCAATACATAATTTAATCTCATAGTTTTATTCCTTACAGGTACTAGGTTGGCCACCCATGAAGAGTGTTTAATTGGAAATATAATGTTTGACTCAATAAGCTTGGTCAACTATCTTTTCATGACTACCTCTATCTTTAGATTGATATGCCTCTACTTCTACCTTATAAGATTCACATTTGAATCTAATTTAATGGTGTGTTGATAAATATGGGGGTCAAAACCCCTACGATTAGTGTACTCACAAGCAAACACATCTACAAAATCCCTACAAAGTGCAATCAATGCAACTTTATCAACCTTAGTATTGACCTTCCCAAGATTGAGAAGTTTTTCTTGAGATATGAGATCTCTCTAATGGTTCTCTTCACTAGTGGACAAGCCTACCTTGTCCTTTCTCATGAAATATCCCTCATGGAAGATGCTCTCAAGGGTAACCAGTCGCTTAGGGAGTTTGTTTGATTTAAAATAAAGGATTTGATATCCATACTAATTTTTTAACTCATTTTGATTTGAATATGAAAATCCAACCTCTTATTGAAATAATTAGGAAACCTTCTTGTTATTGTCAAAAACTTGTAAATTGGCTCATTATCAATAATGGATGGTCTTAAAACTACCTTAATATGTGACCAATTTTATGATTTACTCAACTCAGCTAGTATATCAAAATAAGCCCTCATTGATGTTAATTTGCCTATATGCTTGTTGCTCTCTCTAAGCACACTTTATAAGTTAAAGGTTTCAAAATCCTCTAATCAATCCCACACCCTATGCTTGTAAGATTTCATCTAGAGGTTCTTAGATGTATTTTGGCTTCTTACTTGATTGCAAATGAGTTCACTATCTCCATATACTTGTAATTACTTGAATTTCCTCTTTATAGCCCATTAGATGCCACGAATAAGGCCTTCATACTCATCAACATTTCAACAATATCTAAATTGAAACATATAGTATGAATAGTATTTGTCATTAGAGGGAGAGACCAACATAATACCTTCCTCTACTCCATATTTGCTTACTGATCCATTAGTCTCCTCTTGTGGCCTAATAAGGGATGGTATAAAATCATTGTCTTCATTAAATCAATATACTTCCATATATGTTTATTCAATGGATCCCAAAGGGTCAATTTTTTATAACTCATCCCAAAAGATGTCAGGTATCACCTCAACATGAGTGTCTAACTCTCAATTAATAGAGTGGTCTTCCTCATCCAAGTTTTAAAAGTTGATATTTAGGTTGCTTAGTAAGGATCAGTGTGAAAAATTATAATTGTTTCAACCTTAATGGAAACCTTGATTCCATACCTTGTACTAAATGTCATATAGGACCAATTTGTTGCTAGGTAACCCCTAATTTTGGTGGGGAAGTCTCTAGATAGGCATAGAGAAAAATGTGGTAGTGCCTCTTAAACAACCACATCTTGGGCCACTGAAACATTAGGAGAAACATGGAGGGTTAAATTTATACCTCTAATAATATAATATGGTTTAGTATAAGATATATAAATCTATAATACCCATTTAGAGAGTGGTTCATATTTCAAACCAAGTTGATCTAATATTGATTAAGGCATTAGTGAAGTGCTTGCCCCACTACCCACAATGTAGTTGTATACCAAGGAGTTACTAATGATTAAATAAATGTATAATGGATGAGGTTTGATTACCTTATCTGACTTCCCTTCATTGGTTTTGATTGCATTAGTGACGACCATACTCTCCTTGATTGGTGGCTTCTCTAAAACATTGAATTTTGATAAGACTTATTGAAGAAGATCCACTTGACTAGGTATATATAACATTTCCCACATAGGTTTACTCATATTTTAATTCTTTATTTGATAAAAAAATGTTGATGTGTTCACCAACAACCTTCACTTGTGCTTTGGGAGCCACAATAGTGCTTTATAATTGTGAGGTTTGAGGTATAAAAATACCTCATTGGTTTTGACTTTTTTTAGTTGTTTGAGCTTTTGGAGATGCATTAGGCTCATTTGGATTTTAAAATAATGTATAAGAAGTATAATACTCCTTGGATTCCCTCTATGTTCTTTCTCTTGAACCTTGTGTTGGATGCCACATGAATGTTTAATTGGATAATACTATAGTATCGATTGAAATCATAAAACTCCTCTAGTTGGTAGTTCACCAACATAGTATAAAACTATATTTTCCATCATCATCCCCTTTTCCTTATTGAGGACCTAATAGTTTATTCATCATAGGTACTCCTACATTTTGTTCTATTTAATCTTGGTTAAACCCATAACTAGCACCTTGCTGCCATTGCTCATTGAAGCCTCGGTTAAACTATGCATTTAAGGTGATATACTATTTGTAAGATTCATTCCAAGGTAGAGGAAAATCAACCTCTTGTGAAAGTTTATTTTTAATAGGGACTAAGGTCTTGGAAGTAATTGAAGTGTTAGGATTGTATTTGTTACTTGGTTTAGCATAGGTGAGCTACCATATCCCTTGAGAATTAGCCTTGAAGTGTGGCCTATTGGCTTGATAGGGTTGTTGAGGTTGATATCAGGGTAGATATGGTATATTAAACTAGGATTGATACCTCTTAATATTCACTAACTCATTTACAAATTTTTATAACATGTTCTTAAGTTCTTGGACTTCACTATACTAGTTAATTGAAGCTTTATCTTGGTTTGGTGTAGGTATGCAAGCAAATGTTGGAAAAGGAGGAATGGTAAACAAAAGAGGAATAATCATAGGAGATGGTTTAATCTTAAGGAACAAGGGCATATGAGTCCTATTTGTGAGCTTGCTAGCTTGTATTAGGCTATTCTCTACCCTGATTTCTACCTCATAAGCATTAGGTAATATGCTTGCCCCCATTGACTATATCATAACTAGAATTCCACTATTGATAGACCTTAGATAATAGAGGAAAGAATAATTAGGTGTGGGATTTACAAGGATTAGAATCCTATCCCATGTTTTCTAAAAACTATTGTTAAATTCCTACATGACCTCTTGAGGAGCTCTCTTGATTGTTTGTAATTGCTCTGCTAGTGACAAGTTGTCACTCTTATCTTCAAACCTCTTGCATATCATATCTCATAACTAGTCCCATGTCTTTATGTAATTAGGATTTAGGTTCCTATACCAATCTAAGGCCTTTCCCTTGAAATATATGGCTAATAACTTGATATCTAAATTCTCTTTAGTGATGTCACGGATGTTGCAAAAATTAGCTACATCTCAGATGTGTTCAGAAGGAGTTGTAATGTTGTTTCCTATATAGTAAGTCACACTCTTAAGTGCTACCACTAGGATATGATAAAATTAGTTGAGGTCCAAAAGGCTTTGACCATTTAAAGCCACAAAAGTTAAGACTCTAGGGGAAGCCATGGTAATGAAAGGGGTTAAGAAGGATATTTTAGCATAGGTGTATTTTAAAATTGGTTCAGGATAGAAGCTTTTCAATTATGGATGGTTGTTAGTAAACCTATCTCTTCTTACTAAGATAAAAGTTAATTCAATAATTTCAAAAGGAATACCTATATAAGATGACTTTGTAGTCACCTTTGGCATGAAATATAGGCACTTATTTATCTCCAAGAGGGTGAGGGTTCATTGGAGTTTCCATATGTTGAGAGTGTGGATGATATAGTTTCTACAAATGGATTAAGACCATCATCACACCCAATCAATCATATTCAAATATGGCCTAAATGAGCATACCAAAAAATATTATGGCATAGATTTTCACCCATGTGAGAGGGTTATTCATGCTCTATCAATATTAGCCACATAATGGGACTAATCTTAGGCTATGGGTATCCTATGATGTGTTTGAAACACTAGATCAGGTTGCTTCCTCTTTGTAGATCACCTAAAGTGTTGATTTTGCTTTGAAAATGGCAAGAAGAGCTACATAAAATGAATAAAATCATATAAAGGGTGATGCACCAAGTTAAAAAACACTCTTATTAATCCAAAATAAAAACAAGGGTAGCTCAAATTCCTCTCACTCATACAATATCTTATAATAGATGGTTTTTCATAAATGATTCCAAGTAAGGTATCCTAGACAAGGGTAAAAAATAGAGGAATGGTAAAATTCATACTATAACCCAACCTATGAATGAAATAACACAAAATCAAACTTGAAAAAACCTTAAACCACCTTCAAAAAGGCAAGAAAAAGAGGTCAAACACCAAAGAATAATACCTCTTCATAAGCCAGTCATGCATAAACTATCTAGAACACAAAGTAAAATCAGGGAGATAGGTAAAATAGATGATCTTATTACTGCAAATATTATTTATCACAATTTTTTATAGGTTTTTGCCTTATCAAATGAGTGCATATTTACAATGAGAAGAAATATATACATATACACACACATACACAAAAATATATATATATATATATATATATATATATATATATATATATATATATATATATATATATATATATATATATATATATACACACATACATACATACATACATACATATATACATACATACATACATACATACATACATACATAGAAGAAGGGAAGAGATAAAGGAGGAGAAAGTTTTAAATCATCCATAAATTCCATTCAACCACCATATTTGGCCATCCAACAAAGAAGAGGATGATTAAATGTCTTTCAACAACCCTCCATGTCTGTTAAGGACTGATCATGCTTTTTTTTCTAATTTTCTTCGACTTAGCTTTGGTAGACCTATAACTTTTCAACTTGGTGGTGTGTATGGGAGTCTTAGATAGAAATATAAGTTTTTGGAGTCACCTTGAAAGTTTGAAATATGTTTTAAAACTTCCATTTATTTATTATCTTGGTAGGTAAGAATGTGTATATATAAATGTACTTTGTAACTTTTCAAAGTTATAAAGTGTGCAAAAATATCTAGTTTCCACTTGGGTCTTGCTATGGGGAAAATAGATATATAAGTGAGCTTTAAAACTTTACAAACTTTCAAAGTGTAAAAAAATTTCTAATTCCCACTTGGATCTTGGTAGGTGGGAAGTGGAGGTATAAGTGCACTTAAAACTTTCCAAAGTTACAAAGTGCACAAAAATCTCCAGTTTCTTCTTGAGTTTTGGTAGGAAGGAAATTAGAGATATAAGTGTACTTTGAAACTTTACAAAGTTACAATGTGTACATAAATCTCTAGTTTTGACATGGGTCTTAGTATTGTAGAAATTGTAGATATACTTGCACTTTTTAACTTTATAAAATTTGTAAATTGTGCAAAAATCTCCAATTTGCACTTGGGTCTTTGTAAGTGGGAAACCGGAGATATAAGTTTACTTTACAACTTCAAAAAGTTTTAAGGTGCACATAAATCTATATATTCTACTTGGGTCTTGGAAAAAAGGTTCTTAGGTCATATTTAAGCTTCTACTCAAGTCTCTGATAGTTTTGTTATTTTTCCCACCACTTCATGCTTGCTAGTGGATGGTGAATAACCTTAAAAACTGACTTGATCTAGTACTTTTATTGTAAACCCCACTTTTAGGGATTTGCCTTAAAGTTTACAAACTTACCTTAAACTTTGATAAAACCTTCACAAGAAGGATGAGAACATGAGGTAGGGATATGAAGCCTATCTCCTCCCTTCACCATTGGATCATCCACTGTAATAAGCTCTTGAGATGGTTTAATTCACCATGCCAAGACCCTCAAAGATAGTGCATTACATCATTAATTCATGAATAGAAAGAGATTAGTCATATAGGAAAAGGGTCAATGAATGGTTTGGGAGAATGGCACAGTCCATCTAGGCAAAATTTTGTTATGTAGGCCAATTTTGGCCAAAAGGTCTATCTTAATTTGTTACATACATTCTAGTGAACCTGATGTGAACTAACCATTGATTTTGTCTTTCAATAAAATATATCAATGTAGTCAATACAATTTTATTTATCTATAATTATTTAGTAGACTACACTAATACAAGTCAATCTATCTCAATTATGTGTATTTTCATGAAAAATATAATGGCGTAGGATGATAGTGTTCTAATTCAATATGTTTTTCAATAAGCTACATCAACACATGTTAATTTTGTTTAATTTTATACATTTTTAGTCAGCAAACTATATTGGCCTAGTGTAATTTAATTTTATTATTATAAATTATTTTTTAGTTTTTTCTAAAAATTATATTTACTTAAGTTGATCTAGTCTAATTTATATACATTTTACAAGGAACTAAATTGACATATGTTGATATAATGTTAATATTGTGTTTGACCAACATGCTACTTTGATATATGATTGTCCAGTTTTTGTACTCATATCTGTATTATTTCTAATCAATCTACTACATTGGGTAAGGCTAATCTAGTAATACATTAAAGGAAATTTTATGCCATACTATATTGACCCAATCTATTATATTTTTAATTTACATTCAATTTCATTAAACAAATTTTACATTAAATTTTATATTTTGTCAAAATTAATCTCACATAGATAATTATATCGACCCATGATGATATATTTATAAATTTATTTGTATTCCCTATCATGTTAAATTGACCCTAGTCAAAAAAATTATATGTTTTCATTTGTTGTCAATTAACTCTATCAAGAAGAGCTACATAAAATGACTAAAATGGCAAGAAGAGCTACATAAAATGAATAAAATCATAAAAAGGGTGATGTACCAAGTTAAAAAAACACTCGTATTACTCTAAAATAAACACAAGGGTAGCTCAAAGACATCTCACTCATACAATCTCTTACAATAGATGGTTTTGCATAAATGATTCCAAGTAAGGTATCCTAGACAAGGGTAAAGTATAAAGTAATGGTAAAACTCATACTATAACCCAACCTATGAATGAAATAACATAAAATCAAACTTTAAAACACCTTAAACCACCTTCAAAAAGGCAAGAAACAGAGGTTAAACACCAAAGAATAATACCTCTTCATAAGCCAGTCATGCATAAACTATCTAAAAAATAGATGATCTTATTACTTTAAATATTATTTATCACAATTTTTTATAGGTTTTTGCCTTATCAAATGAGATCATATTTACAATGAGAATAAATATATACATACATACATATATGTGTATATATATATATATATATATATATGTATGTATGTATATGTGTGTGTGTGTGTGTGTGTATATATATATATATATATATATACACACATACATATATATATATACATATACATACATATATATATATATACATATATATATATATGTATATATATATATATATATATGTATGTATATGTATATATATATATGTATGTATATGTATATATATATATATATGTATATATATATATATATCTATACATATACATATACATATATATATATATATATATATATATATATACATATATATATATATATATGTATATGTATATATATATATATATGTATATGTATGTATATGTATATATATATATATGTATGTATATATATATGTATGTATGTATATATGTATACACACACACACACACACACACACACACACACACACACACACACACACACACACACACACACACACACACACACACACACATAAGAAAGGAAGAGATGAAAGACGAGAAAGCTTTCAATCCTGCATAAATTCCATTCATCCACCATTTTTGGCCATCAAAAATAGAATATGATGATTAAATGTCTTTCAACAACCATCCATGTCTCTTAAGGACTGATCATCCTTTTTTTGCTAATTTTCTTGGACTTTACTATGGTAGACTTGTAACTTTTCAACTTGGTGGTGTGTATGGGAATCTTAGGTAGAAATATAGGTTTTTGGAGTCACCTTGAAAGTTTGAAATATTTTTGAAAACTTCAATTTATTTATTATCTTGGTAGGTAAGAATGTGTATATATAAATTTACTTTCTAACTTTTCAAAGTTATAAAATGCAAAAAAATATCTAGTTTCCACTTGGGTCTTGGTAGGGGAAAATAGATATATAAGTGTACTTTAAAACATTAAAAAGTTTCAAAGTGTAAATAAATTTCCAATTCCCACTTGGATCTTGGAAGGTGGGAAAGTGGAGATATAAGTGCACTTTACAACTTTGAAAAGTTGTAAAGTACACAAAAATCTCTAGTTTCTTCTTGAGTCTTGGTAGGAAGAAAATTAGAGATATAAGTGTACTTTGAAACTTTACAAAGTTATAAAGTGTACATAAATCTCTAGTTTCCACATGGGTCTTAGTATTATATAAATTGGAGATATACTTGCATTTTTTAACTTTATAAAATTTGTAAATTGTGTAAAAATCTCTAGTTTGTACTTGGGTCTTTGTAGGTGGGAAAGCAGAGATATAAGTGTACTTTACAACTTTGCAAAATTTTAAGGTTCACATAAATCTATATATTCTACTTGGGTCTTGGAAAAAAATTTCTTAGGCCATATTTAAGCTTCTACTCAAGTCTCTGATAGTTTTTTAAGTTTTCCCACCACTTCATGTTTTCTATTGGATGGTGAATAACCTTAAAAACTAACTTGATCTAGTAATTTTAGTGTAAACCCCACTTTTAGGGATTTACCTTAAAGTTTCCAAACTTACCTTGAACTTTGATAAAACCTTCACAAGAAGGATGAGAACATGAGGTAGGGATATGAATCCTATCTCCTCCCTTCACCATTGGATCATCCACTGCAATAGGCTCTTGAGATAGTTCAATTCACCATTGTAAGACCCTCCAAGATAGTACATTACATCATTAATTCATGAATAGAAAGAGATTAGTCATATAGGAAAAGGGTTAATGAATGGTTTGGGAGAATGGCACAGCCGATCTAGGCAAAAATTTATTATGTAGGCCAATTTTGGCTAAAAGGTCTATCTTAATTTGTTACATACATTCTAGTGAACCCGATGTGAACTAACCATTGATTTTCTCTTTCCACAAACTATATCGTTGTGGTCAATACAATTTTATTTATCTATAATTTTTTAGTAGACTACATTAATACAAGTCAATCTAGTCTCAATTATGTGTATTTTAATGAAAAATATAATGGCATAGGATGATAGTGTTCTAATTCAATATGTTTTTCAATAACCTACATTGACACATGTTGATTTTGTTTAATTATATACATTTTTAGTCAACAAACTATGTTGGCCCAGTGTAATTTAGTTTTATTATTATAATTTATTTTTTAGTTTTTTCTAAAAAGTATATCGACTCAAGTCGATCCAGTCTAATTTATATACATTTTACAAGGAACTAAATTGACATATGTCGATACAATGTTAATCTTGTGTTTGCCCAATAGGCTACTTTGATATAGGATTGTCTAGTTTGTGTACTCCCATCTGCATTATTTCTAATCAGTCTATTGCATTGGGTAAGGCTGATCTAGTAATATTTTAAAGGCAATTTTATGCCATATAATATCGACCTAGTCTGTTATATTTTTAATTTACATTCAATTTCATTAATTTTTTTTTTTAAATTTTATATTTTGTCAAAATTAATCTTACATAGATAATTATATCAACCCATGATGATATAGTTATATATTTATTTTTATTCCCTATCATGTGAAATTGACCCTACTCAATAAAATTATATGTTTTCATTTGTTATCAATTAACTCTATCAGCTATATAAAATCTAGACTTTGTTTATATCATTTGATCAAACTACATCAACTTGTTATGATATAATTCTATGTGTTTTTATTTTCATCATGAGCAAAGAAAATTAACTTTCCTTTCTAATAATTAATCAAACATTTAATTTCAAGTTGACTATTTATTTATTTCCATTCATTAAAATATAGAAATTGGTCTTCGACATTGATTTTTAAATTTTAATTTCTCTTTGTTTGGATTTCCCTAGAAACTATTTTCGGGTAGTTTTCAACTACTTAGATACAATCATGAAGGGCTATGTGGTGCTCTATTTGTAATACTTTTCTTTTTATTATTGACATCATTACATGAGGGAATTTCTTCAATCCTCATAGCCATAGTATAGATTTACACATAAAATTTAGTTTCCATGTACCTCACGATATTTAGGAAATTCCTAAGATTATCTTTTTTATTGAAACTTAAGAATACAACCATCCATCTGATTTCATAATTCATATATTAGTGGTTAGCACTGCGAATTTTCACTCAACTTGCCGTTGTAATTTATTTTAATGTGCAATGGGAACAATACTTCCTTTATACTCAGCGATCTAAAAAATCAAGATGACACTTTTAAATGGACAAGAAATTATCTTTGATATCTTACAAATTAGTCATATCCATTTAACACATTTAGTTGATATTCATTTCAGCTAAATAGTTATAAAAAAAAGTTAGATTTATAATTTTCTACTTATTATTATACTATATATTGTAAAATGTATTGGCTAATGTCGATATTGTTCTATGTTATGTGTTCCAACTACATTGGCCAATGTTGATATAGTTTTTTGTGTGTGATTATAATACATTGACTAGGTTCAATATAGTCTATTGAGTTTGAAATCTTTTTGTCTCTACCTATTAGATTGAATGAACCAATCTTGATATAGATTTATCCCCATAGTTGACTACATTGACTAGGCTTGATATAGTATGTCCTTTCACATTTTTATCTATGTAACTATATTAACTAGACTCGATGTAGTACATTTAATATTATTGATATTGTAAAATTTTCATAGATTTAAATCCATCGACTAGACTTGATCTATTTCTATCCTTCCATTTTTGTTTGTGGAACTATATTGACCAAGATTAAAATAGTACATTTACTACTTCTAATTACTATACCTTTGCCACCTACATCAAATATGATAATTTTATTCTTTTGTTCCAATTTTTTTATACATAACTATATCAACCACAATCAATATAGTAATTTTTTTTACTTTACTGAGTTTGTCGATACATTTTTCCTTTCAAACCCTCCATCATGTATTATATCTTTGACAATTTTTAATAAAAAACACATCATGATATTATGGATTTGACCAATTACCATAATCTTCCTAAATTTATCCTCCCTTATAATTTAATATAAAATCTAGATGTATACAATGTCCATGTGGCCAATAGAACCAAAAACTATGGACCATATCCTTCTAAAACTTTTGATCTATTTAACTACTCTATAGACATGCCTACTGTAAAGGATAAAAGTGATTTTGAATACACTAATTAAATAATCATTTTGATTAATGAAAATCCCCAACATAGGGTCAAGGATCCCATGGTAATCTATAACCTCATCATGGGAACCCACATAGGATGTCCCTCTTCCCCACCACATAGTTTTTCTACAGGATTTGGGGTAAATAAATACACAACTTCCTATATTCCTTCCTCTTTTATCCTACCTAGTATAACCACTACCATGGCTGGCCTTTCCTCTTTCATTCTTACTCAAAGCACCCAAATTAACACTAAAATTGATTCCATTACTAGTGCATCTCAAGACACTACTAATAGTGCAATCAAACCACTACAACTAGACAACAAGCCATCAAAACTAACCAAATCCTATTACAATACATGGATTAAATGGCTACTTTCGAAACCAATAATGTTAATCAAATAATGAAAATGTAAAATCAAAATTTATAGTTATAAATTCATCCTCAATATACTTAGGGGGGAGTGAAAAATATAAATTCACACCCCCCTTAGATATGCACAAGGCAATTTTAATATTCATTGACCACTCCTTAACAAAGTCATCAAACATCTTCCAAATAAACCATTAATCCCTCAGATTTCAAATATAAACCTAGGTGGTATTAATCCACTATAACTTATAATGGATCTGGTGATCTTGCATTATATTTGAACACCTTTATAAACCTTTATAAATATTGGATTAAGAAAAGTACCTTTATTTCTACCAAACTTATAGCTAATTTTTTTCAATTAATGCCCTAGATTGGTATATTCAACTCAAGTCTGACACTATCTCTAGTTTTTAAGACCTAGTTAATGAATTAGTTTGAGAATTTAAAAGTAGTGATCTACCTAAAAATATTTTATCTCCTTTTAATAATTTTAAATAATCATAATTTTTAGCTTCCCAAGTTTTCATTAAATATGAAAAGCCTTATCTAAAAAATTTGAACACATGATTTTTCAATCTAATATCTTTCATTTTTTCACTAAAGCTCCTCATCCCAAACTCTAATATTGTGTTATGAATCTTCCCCAAAAATCTTTGGAAAAATCCCTTGATCAATCTCAATGTCAATATTTCTTAATAAGTCAATTTGAACCTTTCTAACCTCCAATGGTAACTCACATGATTATTATATCTAAAAAAAACATAATACTAATTATGGTGTTATAGATACCCATGATTTTATGCACATCATCCATGTTATTCTTACAATCAGTTCCAGTGATTCAACTCTTTCTCCTCTATTTATGAATACTACTTTAGCTTTCTAATTCCACATATTCCTACATGAATAATGTGGATGCTACCAAACTATTTCCATGATGGAAGAATAAAAACTTATTCCTAAAGATTCAACATGAGAACATGATCATACTTGCCCTGCGAAACATTATTATGATCCAAATAAATTTTTTTAGTATGATTCAAGTTAGGGACATTCTCATGAAATATGTAGGTAACTTATAAACTTTTTTCTTGAATTTATCCTTGGTCTTAGATTTGATCATGAAACTTTGATTCATGAATGTCAAAAATTATGTGAAAATGTAGCTAAATCTCATGATTCCAAAGTCAAGCATGAATATCTTAATAAAGACTATGCTCACCTAGATATCAATAAAGATCCACTTTCTAATCAATGATATAATACTACTCAACTACCTATCTTTAATGTTGTGGAAACTTAAATTGGGCCTAACTCTCTAACCAATGACGAAAATGGAGTCAACATGAAAAATATGAGGTGTGTAATATCATATATAAATACTTATCCACATTCTACCTCTAATAACTTTCCCACTTTCTATACTATTCAAGATACATATCCATCTCACTTCATGGCAAAGGAACATATAGAATAACTCTTAATCCTACATTTATCACTACACCTACACATATGACACATTATGCACAATTTCTATCTATCCAATTTATATGTAATACACAAATTCAAATTGATACTTATCCTTATTTAATTACTATGACATCCACTAATTTGATACCATTTGTTTATACTCCATTATAACTAGTTGATCAAATATAATGAATCAATCTACTTGCATCCCTACATCTCCACTCATCACATCAATCACCTCAAGGGAATTGGTTATTAACCTAACCATGCCAAAATTTACATGCACTACCTTAATGGAGTTTGAATTACTTCACCAACCTATATTATGTAGTTACATAAAACATATTTCCAATCATCATCAATATAAATGTACTTATACTCCTCTTGTATATTTGATTCAACATTATGCACCTTTATCAAAAATGGTTCTAAGTAGATATGATGAATGGGATATTTTAACTAAATTTTATTACCTCCCATCTCAAATTCCATTTCTAGAACTCATTAGGAATTCTCCTCATCATAATCATTTAATGAAACTTTTATTTTAAAGGAATATCTATCAACCTCCCCTATGGGGTAAGAGGCTACTTTATCCAAGTTTGAGTATAATATTCTTCAATAATGTGAATAAATTTCCATACACATTGATGAAATGATATATATTTATCTCACTCAAATTTATCATTGCTTCAATTATTTGTGATGAGTTTACTTAATACTTAATGTAGATGATCATATGCTATTCATTAGTGTCTAAAAAGGTGATATCCAAGTTGAGCATATTTTGATTAATGAAAATTATAGCACTTATGTTGAATACCTTTCATTAAAATGCTTGGATACTCAGAATTCAAGCTTAAATCTACCTAAATTACATTTTAGGGCTATGATTGAAGATAAATGCCTCATCTTAGTTGTATTTGGCTTCCTATCATGGTTCATCCTATCATAATTCATAATAAATTCATGATCTTTAACTTCCCATTATCATGTAATGTTTTTCTCAGTTAACATTGGACACATCACATGAGAGCTATAACTTCATCTGCATGCCAATGTCTTAAGCTGACTCACAATGGTGATATATATATAATAATCAAAAAGACATAATCCATTTAAATTTTAAATAATTAAAAGAATGTGGTGTTTTTAAAGTACCCACCCTTGAAATTTTACCTAGTATTCTCTTTCATGAATCTAAACATTTTAATTATCCTATTAGTTATACTAAAGGTTATAATGGACATTGTTAACTTATAGGCAACCAATTAGACTCTGATGATGATGAACCTAGTGATATTATTTTTAAAATAAAAACTTATGATCTCCCTTCACATATAAATACTTAGTTACCTAATTATTTATGATCTAGGTCTCATGAATTGAAATTCTCACTTCCAAAGTGATTAAAAATTAACCCATTTCTCACCTTTACTCAACTGATAAAATAATTTATACTAGTAATATTGATGTTCATACCCCTGATTATGATGATGGATATTCATTAGATGATCCATTTTTATATGGATTTTATCAAGTTGACGAGGAAATAATACTTTGATATAATTTTTTGTTAAAACATTATTTACATTTACATAGTATTAATTATATAGATGTAATTCCTTCTCTGTTTACCTTACCTAAAATTATTTATTATTCACTTGATGTTTATATATTTTAAATGGAGTAGATACCAATTAATTCTCATTTAATCACTTTTTAACCTCCTCAGAGTATGATTCTTTATCATGTTATGACATGACCATATCGTTTTGCTAAATTATTTGATATTTCAGGCATGCTCTCTCCTAAAATGTCAACCAAATAATTCCAACTAATATTGATACATTATATTATATTTGTCGATATTAGTCTTAAACCTACTCTTAAATATCCCAGCAATGATGTTAACATATTACCTTTCCTCAATTTTGATCCCTTGACAAAATGATGGGTAGATGATCATATTGTGAATTCCAAATTATTTTTGGTTATTGGGCTAAAGATTTTCATGCTTATCAGATATTCTTATCATAATGTACCAATTTATAATCCTACCATAGATAATAGCATTCATTAATTTTATAATCCTATATGTATTTTTTGATTTCTTGGCATAAACATAGATACCTCTACTCATTTTTGACAACTTTTACAATACATCAATGCACTTCATCAAAAACCATATAGTCTCCTATTGATAAGAAATTGCCTCTACCTAAGATACATATAGAGTATATACCTAAACATGGGGATGTTTGATACCTTTAGAATTAATATAATACAAATCACATGTAGGTGTAGAGTAATGCATCTACACTTTTTTTATTTCCCATGGCCTAGACCATCACCTTCTCAACAATGTACTTAAGGTCATTCATGGGAAAATCTCATCCATCCCTACAACCTACATCATTTTAAATATCATAAAAAAATAGTCATATTATAATATAAGTTCCTTGCATTGACTACCCTTCATAAAATGTATCATATGATCATCCTTATTCTAGAATATCTAATTTATCCATAGAGATTGTGCATTAGGAAGTCCTCACATGAATCTTTGTGAATATATACAAGAATACTAATAAATTTTTATTTTGGCTATACAAATATTTATCTGATGTTATTGATTATGTATGTCATTAAATATATCAATATTTGTAAGCACATGGTTTTGATACATCCTATTATTATTCACGTTTTCATATGAGTTGGATTTTACATTTACATTTCACTATAGTAATTGTGATGTAGTGTTTGTCTATTTCTCTCATGATTATTATATTTAATTTTTGTAATATAATTTATGCATTTATGGTCTTTTATATTACAAACATTGCTTTCTTATTAATTCATTTGATAAATACATCTCCAAAGTTAACTCTTTGTTTATTATATATTATATTTGGAAACTATTTATTTCACCCCTATTTTGGGATGGTTTTTCCTTACATTCATGCTTGTGTTAATATCATTTCAATGAATAGTATAGTTTTCCTATGTGACATGGCCATTATACCACACCCAACATTATACCATTCCCCTTGTGATCAACTAAAAATCATATTCATAATTGTAATGTTTAGTACATAAATAGATATACTAATTATACTCATTTATCACTTATCATTATCGCATTTAAAATAAGACAT
>JARHVA010008145.1:457500-487500 GCA_037957365.1 Torreya grandis | reverse complement strand
TGTAATTCATCCTAAAATCCATCCACCTCCTCAATCATGGGCCATCATAACTCTCTTTTTGCTAAATTAGGATACAAAGAGCTATGATTTCCAATAATAGAAATTGTGCAAATGAATAGTAAAGATCCATTCTATAGAAAAAATTCTAAAAAAATTAACCTTAAATGATTTACCAAGAAATTATGTATTTTTTTCATAACTTTATTTCTATAAGTCATTTTCACAAAAAAAAAAAAATTAAAATCCTAAAAATGTAGATAATGTTTCAAAACTAACACCATATTTTTACAAAAATTTCAAAATTTATGTTACTCTTTAGGCATGCCTCTTGTTCTACACACTAGACACATTTCTTCATCTAATTCACATACAACTTGTCATCTACCACAACAAGGTAACTGAAGGCACACATTTAAAAACTATTTACTTTCATTTAATATATGATTTCTACATATTTTTTTAGCTCAGTTAATGTGTTTCTTTTTTATTTCTAAAAGCACCATCCCATGTTACACTCTAGTGACACGTGATGAGATATGAGAGGGGAATATGTATACACACAATATTTTCAAATTTGATCATTTATCAACATTTTCTCTCTTGTATAAACCTATTGGGTTTAAATCTCTTTGAGTGCATGCCTTAAAAAGTGCACTAAGAAAAGTGTAGGCATAACATTAATGCTTTGTGAGATACATTGTTTTTTTATCTATCATATCTATATCCAATAAAATTATCTTTGAATTAATCCCCTAATTTATATTACTATTAACATCCCATAAATAAACCAATACCTATCTTTTTTTATTATATTTTTACAAGTCTATTTAGTTAAAAAGTCATGACCCACACTTCACAAGTAGGTCAACCTTGGCAGACCTAGTTCGATGGTAAATGGTAAATTTTAAACTTTGTAAAGGTAGGTCAATATTGATAGATAAATTTTTTAAATGGATTAGGATAATCCATCAATATAAATACAATTCCCATTTCAATCCATAAAGAGAGGAACATTCATTTTCCCACTATTATTTTTCATAATTAAGCTTTAGTCCAAATTTGAATACGTCATTACTTATATCTTATCTTGGAGGGAAATAAATTGTCTTGTAGAGGATTGGATGTAAATAGGATAGTTATTTTATCCTATATATAATTTAAACCATTATTATCCTTATAAACATGACAATCTCTTGCAAAGTACCTTTGGCTAAGGGAGAGATTGAGGATCAACAACTTTTTCTCAAGGTAATATTTTATATCCCTAATTGTTTGATTTGATAGATAGATATTAAATAATTAATAACTTGAATGTATGTATAATTATTTATTTTAATCTCCTCTACACTTAAACTTAGTGTGGTTATAGGGTTATTCAAACTTCACCCTAGGTAACCTAAGCCTTCATTTGCCTACCGTGGTTCCTTACTTTTTTTTGTTTTGTTCTAATTATGCCCCTTATTATGTTGAAATATTTGATAATAATAGATTATATTAATTCCATTATTAGAGATATATTTAGGATTATTGCATTATATTTATTACCTATATGATTTAGAATCCTCTCTAATGATGTTGTGTGATAAGTGCTCCTCTAGCTACGTTTAAAAAATCCAATTGGTCATGCCCCATTATAACTAAGTATCCAATTGGTTTTATTAGATTTACCTTCTCTAAGTATGTATATATTAGTTAGGATAAGTTTTAATTCTATATTAATTTGTTTCATATAATTTATACTAGATTTTGACAATCTCACCAAGATGAAAGGCAAGGCTTATTTCAAATGGAAAAGTGAAGGTGAAAATGATTTTAATGAGATTAAAAATGTAATTTATCAGGATCCTATTTTTTATGTCCTAATTTTAAGAAGTATTTTGTTATATATTATTATCCATCTATACACATTCTCTCAGTGATACTAATACATAAAAATTATTGAAGTATTGAGTCTCTGATTGTGTTCATGAGTTGTGGTTTAAAAATCATGAACTCAATTATTCTAAAATTGAAAACCATGCTCTGCTATCATCAAGGAAATAAATTAATTCAAATATGATGTATTTAATTCACATTATATATTAATTTTACCTAATTCAATATAAAATTCAATAGTAAACCAATAATAACTTGGTTCTAAAAGAGGAAATTGGATTGTGAAAGTAAAATAATATGATATCAAAACTTTTCGTATGAAACTAATATGAGAAAAATGATTATGTTAGCATATGGTAGAATAATATTATATCTACACTCAAAATAATTTATTAGGAAAATATGAAGAAAACTAGAAGATTTCCCTTTGGTATTATTCATTGATTTCATAGATGAGTGGTATTCAAACATCATGTACTTATTGACATATGGTGAATTTCCTCCAATTTTTGAAATCAAACAAAGGACTACCACTATAAAGTCTAATAAATATGTGATTTTATATGGTACATTATTCAATAAAAATATTTATGGTTTATTTATGAGATGTGTTGACTAAGAATAATAAAATAAAATTATCGAACATTTTCATGATCAAGCTTGTGGGGGTCATTTTTAGCCTCGGGTACTGTATACACATAATATTTTCAAATTTTATCAAATACTAATGATTTCTATCTTACAAGAACTAATAAATATTCAATATATATGTGTGCACACCCTAAGGGGTACACCAAGAAAGGGGTGGATAGACCATTGGTGCTTTATAGTATTATTGTCCCTTATTGCTACTTTTACCAATCCAACCAGCTCCTAAAATCATTACCTAAGATACTAATCCTCTTTTGCATACTCCTCTATTATTTTCTCACTTTCCATCCTTATTTTACTCACCTTAATCCCCTTTTTATAGTCTGATATAATAGGTCAAATAGATCAACCCTATAAGTTTTGGGTAAAATTCACTTAGGGTTTAGGTTAGCTCTTTGTTGACCTAACCTATAACCTAGTGAATTTTTATCCATAGCTATACTAGGTCCATTAGGTTGACCCTATTAGCTAAAATTTTCAAAAGAGATTAGGGTTAAATCCACCTATATTTAAAATATCATTTAATCATTATTTAATAATGAACAAGATTTATTATTCACTTTCACTTCTTTACAATCTGTTCTTCCACCATTCTACTTGAGGAGAATTAGCTTAGGGTTTCTACTTGGAGAATCTAGTCTTGTGGAGAATTCTTGGATGGTTTAGTATTTATTAGTGATACTTACAAATGATAATAACCTCATGTGAAGGCCCTTTGGATAAGGGATATATTCATGTATTTATTTTTACAAACCCTTACTTTAGTAGTATAGTAGCAACACTATCAACTCTATTCTATAATCTCTACATAAACTATCATCTAAAATGACATTGTATTTTGTTTTAAATTTGAAGTTAACACTTAACCTTGTATCCCTATTTTCTTAAATTTCAACCCCTTTTTCTGTACTAGGTTGACCTAGTTGACTCTATACTCTTAATAATTTCCATATTTATCTGACTCAATTTTCTATCTCTCTTCCTTACCATTTTGTTCATTTATCTCAAAGTCATCATGAGGTTCCTTATTAGGATCCTCTTCGATAACCTAAATCAATTTAGACACTATATGAGGTTCTCTTTGCCTCTTATCTTTTTCTATCTTTTCTTCCTCTTTTTAGTTTTTGGGGCATCTTGTGATGCCTATCCAAACATTACTCTATCTTTTAGGGCATCTTCTGAATTCCACCCACATATCATTTTAGACTCTAGGGCATATTGTGATGCCCATCCCTATATCCACATACCCTTTGGGTCATCTTTTAATGCCCACTCTTATTATCCATTACATGCTATCAAACTAATTCAACTTCAAGAAACATTTCAAGACACAATATTTTCTCTCACATGCTCATCCTTGATATAGACATTAGTGTAGGATCCTTCCCTTCTTTTAATGTTTTATCTATATGTTATATATCTAAAAAAAAATTAGGATACTTACATGGGTCTCACCTTCTATAGAAATTCTCTCCCTCAAAAACCTTTAATCCTCCCTTTTTGGTCTTTTGGTTTCCCTTCTTTTTTTACCTCATGAGATACATTTTAAAACCACAGATAGGATCCAATCTTCCTCATGATGTACCATAGCTTCTTTATTTTTCATAAATTTTCAACACTTTTTTTGGCACCCCCTTGGGTTTATATTTTTTGAGTTGTAGTGTAAGACCATGGATAGAACCTGAACTTCCTTACAAATACCATATTTTAATTATCTCATTTATTTTTCCAATTATTTTTTTCACCCTCATAGGTTTTTATTTTATGAGTTGCAATGTAAGACCATGGATAGGACCTGGCCTTCCTCATAAAATCACAATTTTTGATCCAAAATTCAAAAGCTTTGGTTGAAATATAATTCAAGAAACAAAAAAAATATAATAACAATACTACTATCTCTGAGAAGAGATGTTTTATTCAACAAATTTACAGACCCAAACATATGCCTATCTTTGAGAAGAGATGTCTAATTTCCATTTTGGGTTACATATTAATTTATACATGTTTTGAAGGTATGAGGAGGATGTGTAAGGTCACCAATATCTAGGGAGATTAAGTGGTTCAACTTACATGATTTACAATAATACAAAATTTGAGGAATTACTATTTTTAGAAATTTACTATTTTTAGATTACACTACTAAAATTGAAATTTGGGGAACTTCCATTGTTTTGATAAGTTAAAACCCAAATAATTAGAGATTTATTCTATCTCAAAATTTTCCCCTTATTCATATCTTTCTAACAGTTCAAATGGGGAGTCAAACAGAGTTATGGTGCAAAAGTTATGGCTCTCAGAAGTTCTGCCACCAATTGGGGTAGAATCATCACCTAAAGTGTTGCTTGGATCATTCCTCCCTCCTTGAGAAGAAATTTTTCCCATTGATTCAATATTTGTAATCAAGTGTGGTAGTTGTGTTTTGACTTGATTCTTGATGCATACTTGGAATGGACTATGCTTTATGGAGCTGTACTTTGTGGAGTAATGTAGGACCTAATTGTTCACCATTTCTATCTAACCATTAATATATGGATGGAATGCCATGAAATTATCTATATTTTTATCTATTGGATTCCATTTTTGTATATTCAAGGCTTCAACAACAGCCCTTTTGGATTCTTGTGGCTTGACCATCATGAGAACAAATTTCTTAGCACTAATCAGGGAGATAGATGTAGAAGGTGGTACCACTAGTACCCTGTAGCACCATGTTCCAAGAGTGAGAGTGATTCTTCAAGTTCTTGATTCATATATGCCATGCCAATCATACATTAATGGTTTACTAAAGAGTACATCAAAAATATCTAGATTGACCACATCACATAAGACCTCATCTTGGAAAGGTTTTATTACATATGAGAGAAGACATTGGTGGGTGGCACAGAGGTTTCTCCCTGGACTCAACCATCCAATATTATATGGATTTTGGTGAGGCTTCATGGAGAAATTTATAATTTTCACAAAATTATCATAGATTAAATTCTTTTGACTCCCATTATCAAGAATGAAATATAGAGGCATACCTTTCACCCATAACTTAGAATGAAACAACCTTTCCTTGTTATCTGGCCTCTCCTCATTGGTCTATGATGAAGAAATGATGACATAAGGATCATCATCTATAATCCCTTCTTCATCCTCTTAAATTTTAGGCTATGATGAGGTAGGGTAGTAGATGTTCAGGACTATGACTCAAAAAGTA
This sequence comes from Torreya grandis, assembly GCA_037957365.1. Lineage (NCBI taxonomy): Eukaryota > Viridiplantae > Streptophyta > Pinopsida > Cupressales > Taxaceae > Torreya > Torreya grandis. The sequence continues at coordinate 481,772 of JARHVA010008145.1, read as the reverse complement.
GGGACTTAATGGCTCAACATTCTTCTTTAGATTGAGTTCTAGATTTGTGATAATCACACCACTTCCCAGTCTTTCCTTCCTTTTGATTCCAATTTTGACCTCATGTTTGACCTTCTTTATCACTTTTCCATTTTGAAGGTTGACTCTTTATATTCATTCTTCCATGTTTCTACTCAATCTTCACTATGAACTTGTATACCTCACCAAGGGTTTATAAATTGAATAGTTCCATTTCTCCCTATATGTAACATTGTATCCCACCATGATATTTGAGAACCTTATGTTTCTCACTTTCTTTGATTCCCAATCTCACAAATAGAGAATGAAAAATGTCAGTGTAATCTTCTATTCCTTACCTTAGTGAAGTTTTTGCCACTTTATATATAGATCATCATATGCTGCAATGGGCTAGTATTCTTCCTTTACAGCTTCTATGAAATCATCCCAGGTAGGTTCTACCTCAAGGCCAATATCATCCATACTGAATCTATTTTTTTACACTTCCCACCAATTTTTGATAGGCAATGATGCTTTCAAAATAGAAAAAGTGATCTCTTTATCAGTGAATTTATTTATTAAAAAATAAGATGAAAATTGATCTAACCAATTTTATACTACATCAAAATTTATTTTTCCTTCTAATGTATGGATATCAAAATTCACTTGAACTTTGAATGCTGTTGGGGCACTGAAAGGATGTGGGGTTGCAGATGAGGAGCTAGAATTTCCCATCAAAATTTGTTAGAGAATTTGGGTAAATTATTATAGCATTTATGTTTGCTATGCTAGAGGGCTTCATCTACCATTTCCTTGAAAGGATCAGATTTCTTAGTGTTGTCCACCATTTGAAGTAATTTGGAGCGAATAGGTGGATAGTCTATTGGGTTCTATTTTCCACCTAAGCTTCTTGTATTCTGACCTCATCCTTAGGATCATACACTCTAAAGACAAACTACTCTGATACCACTGATCCAAAACTCAAAAGCTTTGGTTTAAAGATAATTTAAGAAACAAGAACAACACAATAACAATACTACTATCTCTGAGAAGACATGTTTTATTGAATAAATTTGCAGACCCAAACATATGCCTATCTCTGAGAAGAGATTTATAATTTCCATTTCAAGTTACCTCTTAATTTATACATGTTTTGAAGGTATGAGGATGATGTGGAAGGTCACCAATCTTGAGGGAGATCAAGAGGTTTGACTTCCATGATTTAGAACAATACAAAATTTGAGGAATTACTATTTTTAGAAACTTACTATTTTTAGATTACACTAATAAAATTAAAATTTGGGGCACTTCCATTTATTTTTTAAGGTCAAAACCCACTAAATATATCTCATGCCATTTCATGATGTTCCCCTCAGTTTTAGATTTCAAACGTCTCTAACGGTTCCACCAAGAAAGGGGTGGGAAGATCATTGGTGCTTCATAATATTATTGTCCCTTATTATCACTTATTACCAATCCAACTAGCTCTTAAAACCATTCCTTAAGATATTATATCTATTTTTCATACTCCAATTTTTTCCCACTTTCCATCCTTCTTTTCCTCACCTTAATCCCCTTATGATAGTCTACTATACTAGGTTTCTTCAGTTGATCATGTACTATTTTGGGTAAAATTCATTTAGGGTGTAGGTCAGCTCTTGGTTGACCTAGTCCATGAACTAGTGAATTTTTATCCATAACTGTACTAGGTCAATTTGATCCACCCTATTGGCCAAAACTTTCATAAGGGCTTAGGTTTAAATCTATTTATATATAAGATCATTTCATCATTATTTAACAATGAACAAGATTAATTATTTGCTTGCACTTATTTACAATCTGCTCTTCTACCATTCTACTTGAGGAGTCTTAGTTTAGGGTTTCTACTGGGAAAATCTAGTCTTGTGGATAAGTCTTGGATGCTTTGTCCTTTCTTAATTATCCTAAAAAAACACAACCTCTTGTGAATCCAATTTGTCCAAGGGAGAGATTAAATCTCAATAGGTCCATCTTTTAGGTAGGTATTCTCTAACTTTGTTGTACTCTTTAGTAGATAAAAGTAGCATAACTATTAGCTTTGAATAATATTACTCTTCTTATTCATGTATTAAGGTCTTACTCATACATAACTTAATTAAGATTTTTCTATGCATGTTTTTTTTGTTTACTAACCCTTATATTGTGCCACAAGATTTTAATGAGCATTAGATTAGATCTATTTGATTTACTTGTTATTAGTTTAGTGAAATATGAAAACATAAGACCTAACTAGGGTTATTGTGTGCTTGTGCTTGACTAAAGGCTTTGGAACCCTCCCTAACATTGTGTATTATGATAAGAGATCCCCTAATTGGGTTTAGTATATCCCCTTATTGGTCATGTTCCTAATTATCTAATGTATCCACAATCAGAAGTGTATGGTATGATCTATCTTCTCTGAGTTAGGATTGATTTATAGATATGATGCATTTTTAATTGCATACAGTTACTACATATATTATCTTAAGATACTAGACACCTAAATTTGGCCATCAATAACATCTAATCAGGCTTTTGTCCAATTTCCACCCAAAATGCATAATTTGGCCTAAAAACACTAAAATACATTAAGATATTTAAACCTAACATATTCAAGTGCCAATTTTGACTAGTGTATCCCTAAATAGGGCAATGTAATTTATGGGCCAGCTACCTTTGATTAGATCATTTCGAGTTAAAATGCCAATTTTCAACCTAGGTGCTTTGGATTTCTCTTTCCTATCAAATATTTTGCACAAGACACATGCCTTTATTATTTGTTATTGGCAACATCCTAAATGGGAATATGGTTTCAATGCATTTGACATCACATTCTAATTCCAATTCAATCAAATTTTAGACTAATAACAAGGCATTCTATCAATTTGAGTAATTTGTGTACAAAGTGCTTAAACATGCTTAAGAGCTAATTAACCCAAATCAAGGCCTAATTAATAATTCCATGGTAAATTTCTGAAATCTTGTTTTGGAAATGAATATTGAATATCTGCATCATCATGTGACCTCATTTTTTGGGAGGACATCTCGAGGCCATAAATGCCACAAATATTAGGATTCATGCCTCCCATGCCTCATCAAAGCCCTCCATGCCTCTTAATTTCCCTTTCTTCCAATGTCGTGATGAGGATAATTATAAAATTAATTACAAAAATTGAATTAATCCTTAACCACACATCTCTTTCTTAGTATGGATGGTTCAAGTTGATTCTAGACATTCTAAAAAATTTATAAATAGAGAGGCAATAAACATCAATTTTAAGCTATTTTGGTGCAAAGTTATAATGAAAAAATATCTTCAAAGAGCCATTGCAACTAGTGTTACCATGCCAAATTGATTTCAAGTCAATCCAAGCCATAAGCCAAAGGTGATAAGGAGAGATGGAGGTATCCAAGCTTCCATTTCCAAGGACTTCATGAGCACAAAATTGAGCAAGCCACTACTATAAAAGCATTTAGAGCATCCAAAGAAGGTCAAGGAATTATTATGTTTTATTTCTTAATTTTTAGTTTTGTTTATTATTTTTTTTGTTAACTAATCTCTCCCTAGTGTCTATGCCTATAAATGTTATGTTATTACTGTGTTTCTTTCATTTTGTTTTCATTTTGAAACTAACACCATACTAACCATCCTCTCTTGAGTCAAATTCCTAGATTACATTATTGCATGCTTGGTGGGACTAGATGTATCTCACACCTAAAAAATATCATTTTTCAACTTTAAAATATTCATTTGGACCTTTAAAACTCTTGTAAATTATTTTTCTAACTTTATTTTACCATTTATGTTTGCCACAATTTTACACAATAATCAACGTCGATAAGTAAGACCTACATCAGTTGCATAGCTTAATTGACATTAGTTATTAAAATTTCCATCAGTTGTATATCTATCATCATTCACATTGGTATAACCAATGTTGATTAGATAACCAACATCAGTTAGAAAATGTCACCATCGTCGGTTATAGAAATGAACATCAGTCACTATGTTTTTCTTAAAACACAGACCTGAGAGCTATTTTTTTAAAAGTCATTATTTCAAACCAAAAAAATCTTCAAATCTAAAATATATGCTAACATTTTTGCCATAGGACCAAGCTTGGCATTTTCTAATAACATGTTTTAAATCACCTTTTCCATGTTTAAAAAATCAATTAGGAACCTTGTTTTGGTGTTTAACAAAATAATTTAGATTTTTGTGGTGAATGTTTTCAATGTTATAACTAAGACCAAGGGGTAAAATAAACACCACCAAATATTTCATTTGGACTTAAAACTGAACACACTTTTAAATTTTTATTTGCAATAATTGTTTAATTAGTTTTTGTTTAGCAAAAAGAGGAATGTTGTGTATATGCTCTTCCATTTGTCCCCTTTATGGAACCCTTGGAATCAAAAGCGCCATTTCTATTTCAAGTATCCTAGTCCAAGGATTAGAAATAAATTCATCTAAATCACTCTCCAAAAACTCATCAAAGTTTGGGTGAACTGAAAATGACCCTAAAGTCTTTCTACATTCATGCTTTCTTTATTTTTATGTAAACTTGGCTTGCGAGGGGGACTTTATCATCTCCCACAAGTTCTTTAGGGAATCTGTGACCTAAGGTTTCACCTACCGATATTCACTTCATTTAGCTCCTAATTTGAGTTGCGCACAAGACGTAGTGGTACTTTGGACATCACACTACATTGAGTGAACAGAGCATGTAGTGGTTGTAAAAATGACTAGACCTTTTTGCAACAAGCCAAGTGATATGAACCCAAAATCCATGTTTTTATTTTGAATTACTAGGCATGAAATTCATTTTGAAATTTATTCCCCTAGATCATTTGAAAACTTGTTAGATATTAGACAAATCCCTACTTGCCATGAAAGTATTGTTCGTGTAAGGTGTGCCTCAAGGTGCATGTCACAATACTATCATTTGAGAGAAGAGGGGGTATAAAAAACCTATTATATAATGTTTATTTACTTTTGGATGAACATTTAAAATCCTCTCAAATGATGTATATTGATATATTCCATTAATATCCAGCAACCTTGCCAGTTAAGGATCTAAGAGTTATTAATTAGTTGGTATTGTCCTAGATTAAAGTCTTTTTTAGAGTCAAAAATTGGTGTAAACAAACAAACCAAACCAAACATATAGTCAAAATTTTATTTTGAACAAAGAGGCATTATGTTTCCTGCGTGAGATCATCAATTTTCCTTGTTCAAAGTTCATCAAAATCTTGAGAGTCATATCATCCACTTTGGCATAGTTATGCTACCCAATTCAGTTTAGACCTTTACCAAAGTTGTTTAAGTCCTTCACTTATAATCTAAATTAAAAATTGCACCTTTATAATTTCATAGGGTTGATGTGTTAAGTGGGTTCACCATTTGTAATAAACTTGAGGGAACTTAGGTTTAATTTCCAATTTGCTTTGAAGGCCATTTAAGACTCAATCATTATCATCACTTGATGGACTTAAGCCATTTTGTGCTAAACACTTGCACTTTGAGTCTATGCACCAGAACACTTTGAGTAAATGAAAGTAGTGTTATACTATCAAAATTGTAGGAAAATGTCTTTACCTTAGAGATTTTTTGAAACAAACCTTTTTGTCACACCTTTTGGGTAGTATAACATCATTACGATGCCCAAAACATTTCAAAATTTATTTCATAGACCATCTTGCATAGAGTTCCAAAATTGTTCTTACATTTTTAGACTAATCTAAGTGTACTTTTGTGATCTTTTATGTAAAATAGTTAGTCTGGTCACTTTTGTCTATCTTGTTTGTCAAAATAACCAAGTTTTATACCATTTTTGTGAGAAAATAAACTATTTATAAAGTGCCTTTTGTTTCATACCTTATACCTAGTTGATCAAGTTCATGTCCAAGAATCAAATGCCTAGTGTTTGTTAGAAGTGTTTCAAATCCATTAGATTAAAACTTTCATCTATTTCAAAGTCTAGCATTTGACACCATTTGACCAAGAGTCCTAGCGCATGCCATATTTGAGCCTAGATTTTGACATTGCATTTGGCCAAAATACCTATCAACATTAAAATTCATAGATTAGATTTATTTGAAACACTTCAACCTTAGAGTTTGTTATTTTTATTTTTAGTCCATTTACTTGATTATCTTTGTGTGGACAATGAAATGTTAGATACTTTGCACTAGCTTATTTTCTCATAAATATTTGCATAAACCTTTTGATCCTTTTGACAAATCTAGATTGAGTTGGAATATCATCTATTTTATACATTGTCCTTTTTAGAGTTTGTAGAAATATTTGACTTTTTATCATAAAAGCATTGACTATGGATCCCAACATGTATTCCTACACTTGTAGTGGACTCATGTACAATCCAAAGATTAGTAATGTAGTTACGTAGGAAAAAATGGTGTAAGACCCCTACGAGGATAATATTGATTATGAGATAGATTCTTATCCCTTTTATAATACTCAATCATGGTCACAAAGCTAAGATCTATTGGCTAACTATCTTGTTAATACACCATGTTATTTAGAACAAGACCAAGAGCAAACCATGCCATACCTAGCTACAATACCCACAGTAGATGACCCAGTTCTTTAATAGTCATATTTTACTAATACGACTTCCACGTATGATCCATTTTTGTTTGAGTGACATTTTTTAGAGAATAAATATGAGATTTCGGCTATAGCCATAAAGGTAGGGGCCAAATTTTCAGTAGACTTTCCCCATGAAAAACTACCAAGTCTAGTAAGAGTGCCCCACAATATCATTTATGATCAACAGGGTTCTTTTAAAAATCCTATGGCTCTGGTCTAAACAACGTACAAAGATCCTAATATATCTAATCAAGGAATTAACGCCATAGAAGATAACTTTAACTAAATGTAGATAGCATATCAAACCTACCTAAATCTAAGATGTGATTTAAATTAGATGAACATGGTGAGTAAGCCTCCCATTGACCTAGTTCCTTCAATAGGAGTGTTGATAGAGTTAACTAGACAAGAGAATCCAACTTTTTTCCCATTCGTACAAATTGATTTGATAGATAACTTGATGCATATGCTAATTATTGAAGAATTATCTTTGGCCTATACACATAATAGTGAGCTAAATGTAGTAGATAATGTGTAAACAATGTCTAGTCCTAATCAAAGTGGTACTAATGTACAAAAAATTAGCCAACAACATGTGCCTATAGTTAATCCTATAAATAGGTCATCATACCAGGGAGTAGGAGTTTTTACACCCCAACCTCAATTGAATACTTCCTCAAGTGTACAACCTATGGGATTAGGTAATCAAATAACAGCTAATGTCACACCTTGATGATAGAATGTGATGAACCCTACTCCTTAACAAGTAACACTACTCCTTAACAAGTAACGAATAGTATTCCAAAAAAATAGGCACAATATAGTGTATCAATGCAATAGAGGACAAATACACTACCACCTCAATCAAGGGAAATAAATGTTCCACCTCACTAGGTAATGATGAACATACCTCTTCAATCATAGACTAATATGCCAATCCAAAACCAAGCCAATGTTCTTTGTAGTTTCCTATCTCAATAATTACAGTAGATGAAGGATGCAATTACTGACATTCAAGCTATTAAGTAGATTAAAAATTTCAAATTGGATGACATGTGTTCTTACCCATTCAACATGGAGTATTTATAGATACCATTTCCTCCAAGATACAAACCACCAAAATTTGGCAAATACAAATGGAAAGGTGACACTAAGGCTCATTTGATCAAATTCTTTGTTGCATGTCAACCAGTGGCATATAATGACATTTACCTTTTTCTATTGTTTCTAAGGATCTTGGTTGGACAACCCTTGGAGTGGTTTTTAAAGTTACCCAAAAATTCAGTTAAATTTTTTGATGATTTTTTTGATAAATTTGTGTAGCACTTTTCCTATAATCTTGATAATGAGATTTAATTCGTAGACTTAGTGCCAAAAAAGCAAAAATATGGTGAGAAATTTTCAAGTTATTTACAAGATGGAGAAGCCTTTCAATCTATTTCATCCATAGTTTACTAGATAAAAAATTAGCCACAGTGTTTACAAAAATTTTGCATTGTTAAATAGCTTACCATCTATAACTACAATGTGCACATATATTCAAGGAAATCATTGATAAAGGTTTGTTGATTGAATAAGTTCTCATAAATAAAGGATTCATCAAGCTTAATTCAACAAATCAAAATAAATGTACTAATCAAAGAAATGAGCAACATCAACGTCCCATTCAAGCACAATCATCATAACCAGTACAGGCCAATAACCAAGACAGATCGAAGCAGTTTAGTCACAATAGGAATGCTGGGGGAAATGGAGTAATCAAATCCTATCATGTAAAAATAGTGAAAACATCATTTGCACCACCTTTTTAGCTTACTCCTACCTAATAACCTCTCCAACCAATGCTAAATTCACAATAATCAGGACTTGTAAAATAAATACAATAGTCATTACCATTACAAACCCCTCCTAGGAGAACTGTGCTTGCCGAATCTATATGTCATAAGCTTGATAATACTAATCTAATTAGTTGTCCTATACCAAAGCATTATCTACATGTTATTCCTTATCTTGATTAGTACTATGAAAATGAATTTTATGACTATCATCAGGTTAATAGGCATAATCTATGAAGATGTGTCCAAATCAAGCATTTAATTGAGAATATGTTGTAGAATGGGGATTTAACATTGGATAATGGTAATTCAAATTCTAATCAAACTCTTGGGATTTATCAAAACCCCTTTCCCTAGCATAACAATCATTAGTAGAAAAATAATTAGTAGCAACAACAATAATGGCTAGTGCAATAGTAAAATCAACTCAAAGGCTGAACTAGCAAAATCAACAAAATTAGAAGAACCCAAAAAAATAAAAAAATAGATAAAACCAAGGTCAGAATGATAACAACTAACAAAACTACCATGCAGTTGCACATGACTACAATGGGGTTGTAGGTCATATTGCAGGGGGTAATGTTAATACAATCTCCATTAATTCTAGGCCAAACACTAATGAGTCTAGACCATTGATAAATAACAACATTCATCCAAATTACATGGATAATACTTCTTTGACCTAAGAACACATACATGAAAACTAAAAAACTAGGACTTCCCCTTTTATACCTTATATTGACAACTCATCCTTGTCATGTGATGACATGTGAGTGCATTGGCAATAGAGACTTGTCCTATCTGGTCCCACACCATTCCCAACATTGATTAGAAATAATGGTATGATATTTAATATTGATTATACAATCACAACTCGAAGGTCAAATATTATTATCGCAAGCCCATAACTATCTACTACTTTGCCTATCATCCAACTAACTATTTAGCCTCAAAATAAATCATTCACTATTGACCAAGACAAGAAATTTGATATTTTGGAACAATTACAGAAGACACTAGCACAAATTTATATTTTAGATTTACGGTGAACATCAATAATCCACAAGAACATCTTGAATGAGTTTTTGACCTAATCCACCATTGCTAATGACATATCCCCTATTAAATTTCAAGCTTTGGTTGGACACCTAGCTATAGCCCAATAAGTCACATTTAACCGAACTGATGTCTTTTCTTGACCCACCCCATAATAATCCATTATACATTGAAGTTTATATAAGATGGCATAAAGTGAAATGTTTGCTTATAGACAATGGATCCAGCCTCAACATAGTGTCTCTAAAGCTCATCAAAGTTTTTAGGTACATAATGGTAGATCTCTAGCTAAAAATAATAGCCATCAAATCCTATGATAATTAGGAAAGAGAATCACAAGGAACCATTAGTTTACTAGTTATCATTAGGACTTTGATCCATGATACACTTTTCCATGTACTTGATCTTGAGTTATCATATAATATGATTCTAGGAAGGTCTTGGTTACATGAGATTCATGCAGTCCTATCAATGCTACACCAATGTATCAATTTTTCCAACTCAGGGATGGAAGTGAATATTCTAGGAGATATACACCCATAAGAATAGTTCAAGCATCTTGAAACTGAATTTCAAAGATATAATTATCAGTATGACATGAATCTAAGTTCTAAGTAGGATAAAGGCAAGGCTATACTTATTAATCCTTTACTCGATAATTGCATAGATCTTAGTAGCTTGGATTCCCTTTCTCACATGCTTCTAATCATTTCACCATTTTGATAATAGACTGAGAGCATATGTGACCCATGATACATTTAATATTTCCAATCTTCCTCAGAATCCAAAAACCTTTGGGTGATCTAAAGTCACCCCACATATGCATTGGCAAAAAAGGAATAAAGATAAGGGACCTGTCACATTTGTACTAACATCTAGCCTAGAACCTGACCCTCTTAAAGGGGATGAATAGTGATTATATAATGACAACCAAGATGATTGCTATAAAAATACAAAGTATCCTATTCCCAATAGGATCGTGGATCATCACAATTATGAAGGAAGGGGCCTCAAACCAAATCAACAAGGAACCATCAAGTAAATTTTTATGACTAAGTATGAAAGACCTTATGGAGTTGGATTGAAATCACCTAGGGGTGACCCCACATATCTCATTTAAACTCCATCACTAGCGACTAGTGATGATGATGCTGATAGTGAAGCAAAATCCAATAATAGCCTCACCTTTGATGACCTAGATAAAACTAACCTATTTGATAACAATTCCATTTTTACCCTTACCCTATCCATTCATCAAAACCCTTTGCCATTATATTATCCCAAACTGATAGATTGGGACCAACAAGAATCTAGTCTGTTGATTGATGAGTTTTAGAATGATGAGGAATTATACAAATTTTTAGGCCTTAAAGACAATGTTCCATTGGGAGATCGTAAATCAAGATTCTCAATCACATTGGATCCTATAGCCTATTGTGGAGAGCAAGTGAACACCCTTAGCCAAAACTAAATAATTAAAACATTGAGGTCCCAAAGTGAAAACCTCTTTGAGGTGCTTTCTAACTAGAGAAAAAGTAAAGATAAAGGCTAGTTTAGTGGTGAAAACCTATTTCAGGCACCATTAGATAGGGGTATTCATTCTTCTTTAAATTTAGACTAGGAGACCACCAACGATGAAATTGTCTATTGATTTTATTTCAACATTGAGCAACAAGAAGTATTTGATCAAATTCTCCAAGAATTCTTAAATATTTTTGTCACATGGATAGATTTCCCATTAGGGGACTTATATTCATCATGCATACGAGAAGTTGAATAGCAAGTTCTAATAGAATAATCTAATATAATCCAATAGTTCAAGTCATTTCCTACTATCCTAGAAGATGGTTCGATCCTTCTAGTTAAAGATATAATAAAGGTAAATATCAAGACTCCATCAAACTTAAAATGGATAACATTAAATACATCCCTCACTGAGGAGGAAGATGATGTCTTTACAATTATGTTGAGATAATTTGTAGATATCTCTACATGGACCTATTCTGACATGCTAGGTTTATAACTGACCTTGGTTCTGCACCATCTTGTTGTTAATCATCATGCCAAATCAGTAAAACAAAAGTTACATAAGATGCATCCTCGCATTGGTATATTCGTCAAGAAAGAGCTGGAAAAACTCTTAGAATTAGAATGTATTTGATCTATTGACTACTTAGAATGGATCTTTATGTGGTACTTATTAGTAAAAATCCTATAAGGATCAAAATTTATACTAATTTTCATGACATCAACAAATTTTGTCCTAAAGATGATTTTACCTTGCATAATATTGACATGATCATCAACTCCATGATGAGTTATGAAATTATTTCACTAATTGATGGCTTTTTAGGGTAGAACCATATTAGAATAACACCAAAAGACCAACATAAAACAACATTCACCACTCCAAGGGGAACAATTTGTTATCAGGTAATGCCATTTGGATTTAATAATGTTGGAGCTACATAACAAAGAGCCATGACTATCATATTCCATGATATGATGCATGATATTATTGAAGACTATGTCGATGACATATTAGGAAAATCCAAAACCAAGGTTGACCATCTAGAAATGAAGCATAAGATATTTGAAAGATTACAAGAGTACAAAATTAGATTCAATCCAAAAAAATGTGTCTTCAATGTAATTTTAGTAAAACTACTTGTCTTCATCATGTCTCATAGAGGTATTAAAGTCAACTTGGCTAAAGTCCATTATATAACTAAGATGTCACCACCAACCAATTTAAAGCAACTTCGTAATTTATAGGGTAAGATGTAGTCAATCTAATGCTTCATCTCTTAGTTAGTAGAAAAATGCCATCCATTTACACATATTTTAAAGAAGGGAGTTACATTTCACTGGAATGATCACTGCCAAATATCTTTTCAATAACTCAAAGAATATCTTGTTAATCCACTTGTTCTATTACCTCTTATGTTAGGAAAGCCATTCTTGTTATACCTATCAACTATCAACCATTCTCTAAGAGCACTCTTGGCTCAACATGATGCCAATGGAAAAGATCATGTTTTGCACTACATAAGTTGTACCTTGTTTACATATGAACATAACTATGCACCTATTGAAAAAGCTTGTTTGGCCATGGTCTGGTCAGTGAAGAAACTATGACATTACATGTTGAATAATAAGACCATGGTCATTTCAAAAGTATATCCACTTAAGTATCTACTATCTAAAATAGCTTTGAAAGGTATAATGACTAAATGGATCATGGTTCTCAATGATTTTGACATAGAGTATATCAATCAAAAGGCAATCAAGGGACAAGTTCTTGCAGATCAACTTGTTAAAGCACCTCTCATAGACACATAACCACTCACATTTCAATTTCCTAATGAGTCCATAATGATCATCATTGATACACCCCTTGATGAGTAGACTTGGAAGTAGTATTTTGATGGTTCATTTACTACACATGGATTGGGGGAAGGATTATTGTTTATTACACCACAAGGGGATGTAATCCCTAAGTCATTCAGAATTACCTTTCCTTATACAAACAACATGGCTAATTATGAAGCACATATTATAGAACTTTAATAGGTAGTGCATTAGAATGTATCTCATCTCCAAGTTTATGGTGATTCTTAGTTAATCATCAATCAGGTCACAGATCATTTTTAGACCAAAGATAATAAGCTAGTTTCATATAAATCCATGGTGGACACTCTTAAGCAATAAATTGCCAACATTCAATTTGAGCACATACCAAGGGCTGGTAACAAAATTGTAGATGCCATGGTTATTATTGGATCTCTAATTTGACAAATAGATAAAGCTAGAGAGTATCAATTCCTCATCAAGAATTTGTTAGCACCATCTCATGAACCTTCAACCATTGCCATGATTTGTGATATTATTGGTCCTAATTCTATCTAATATTCAGATCTTTACAACTAATTTCATGACCAAGTTTTACCACCTAATTTATCTAAAAAAAACCAAAGCATTTATTCATCATTCCATTTGTTACTCTACTTGGATCCACCCTTTACCATCATAGTTTTGATGGAACTTTGCTTTGTTATTTAGCTTCGGTAGAGTCTAAACTAGCCTTAAGAGAAATTCATGGAGTATGTGGAGATCATTCTAGTAGGTTAGTCTTATCCAAAAAAATCTTGTGTAATGGTTATTATTGGCCCATAATGGATGTAGATGTCACTGCATATGTAAAAAAGTGTGACGAATGTCAATGGCATGCTAATCTGATTCATGCCCTAGCAAAAACTTTGAAACCAATGTTGACACCATGGCCATTTTATACATGGGGACTTGACCTCATTGGGAAGATTAACTCCACTTCATCTGATGGCCATAAACATATCCTTACCACCACTTAATATTTCACTAAGTGGGTTGAAGCTATACCCCTCACTTATTTGACTGGAAAGTAAATTTCCAAATTCATTTTCAACCATCTCATTTGATGATATAGTATCCCCTCTAACATTATATCTGATAATATAGGATCATTCAATAAAAATGATGTAGACTAGTTATGTACTAAATACAACATCACACAACATTTTTCTATAGCATCTTACCCTCAAGGTAATGGCTAAGCTGAGGCATCCAACAAAACTATTTTAAATATTGTCAAAAAAATTGTTAATGATGTTGGTCATGATTAGCACTTACAGATATTCCCTACCATTTCGGCATACCATTCCATTCATCATACCCCCATATGAGCCACTCCATACTCACTTGTTTATGGTACTGAAGCCATCCTTCCCATTGAGGTTGAGTTATCATCACTATGCATATATTTCAAGCATGTGCTGGATGATCATGACTATTGAGTAGCTCACCTACAAGACCTATACCTACTTGATTAAAAATGCACAACCACACTCAACAATCTTCAAGCATATTAAAACTGACTCAAAGGCCACTATAATCAGCATGTTAAGTATTGAACATTTGAATTTGGTGGTCTTATTCTTAAATAAAACCAAAATAAAACCACAACTAAGAAGAAACATAAAGAAAAATTCAAGCCAAACTGGATAGGGCCTTTCATCATTACTACAGTTTATGGATCAAGAGCATACAGGTTTTCCACACTAGATAGAGATAAACTTCCTGAGCTGATGAATATTATTCATCTCAAGTGGTACTATGATTAAATACTATGGTGTATTATCTATAAGGACCATTTTAGTTATGACATTTTATCACTATTATTCTTTATACAAATACCATCCTTATCCATCCTCTTCATCATATCTACTTTCTTATTCTGACCTATTAGCCTAGTGTTTTTTAAAGCCTAGCCCATTTGACCTTGGCTTTTTCCATTCATTACAAGTTTCAACATTGAGGTATCTGATCAATTTCATCAGTTGGTTTGAGTAATTTAGATAGAGAACATATTTTGGGACAATGTGATATAAGTTTTGGTAGTTGCATCCTTTATTTTTTATTCCTTTCTTACCACTAGTTTTGCTACCAATTATAACCACTTTTTGGTAAATTAGTACGATTGATCTATCCCATTGTGTCCTAGTTATAAATACCTATCAGAAAACTAGGGGAAATATTAATCCTTGACATACCAACCTATCGCTTCCTATGTCATACTATGCCTTTTTACCAACTATGCCTATTTTGTTTGAATTGACTACTACACGAGTCAATTTTTTATATTATATGGTGGAACTACAGTGACTTGAGGTCCTATTCTATGAATATGTAGGTAGTGCTCAATAATTTTTGAGGTCAACTCAATCACCCTTTCCATGCTTTGACCTTTTTGTGATCAACCTAAGCCATGCTCTCATCATCTTACGAGTAACCTAAGCAAATCTCTCACCATGTTATGAACTTGACCATTTAAGTGTCTTGTCATTCTTGATTGAGTTGAGATACTTCAAATAAAATTACAAAAACATTTGAAAAATCATTAGAGAAAAAAAAACATTGATCACTTCTTTGCCTTAAGGATTCTAGGAACCCTTACTAAGTTCCAAGCAAATCACTTGTCATTTGGTTTCCCCATCCTTTCCAGGCTTTTTTTCTCATGCACTTGTCATTTTGCAAGACCATTCCTCTTCTTCTATCACATCCATTTTGGTTGTTTCATCAGATATCACATTCGTTCCATTCCCTGGGAGAACTAAATTTGGCATTACATCCATGGAATAATATAGACAACCTTCACTTGTCTAGTGCAAATGGAGATTGCTCAGCTACCCCCTTCATTTTCTTTTATTCCCCCATTTTATTTATTTGTTAAGTTGTCACCTATTTTCTATGGGAAATGTTCATAGGGTTTCTATTGCATTGTTTATTTGTTTTTTACTTATTTTTATTTGTTTGTTTATTTGCTTTCAACACTGTTTCCTTGATTTAGTTTATGTATGTTCATTTAATGATTAATTTACCACACTTATCCTTGAATCTATCCATATTCATATGTTTACATTTTCATCATGTTCTCTATCATTGGTACATTGTTTTGTATTGAGTATTGAATTATGGGAGTCTATCCTCATGTATATTCAATCCTCATGTATATTTCAGCCAAGTCCTCATTATGTTATACCATGATGCATACAAACACATGTTACAACAAAACCTTAGCTTCAAGAAGTATATTTAGAAATGGTGGAATATCTTTGGTACCAATATCCTGATTACATCATAATCATATCCCAAATAGAGTAATTCAAAACAAAAGAATTTCAATATTTATTAGTTCAAATGAGCATCTCCCTACTAATAGGCTATTCCAATTCATCATTACCCTCTATGTTAGGTTATCATCATCCTCGACCAAGTTTATCATATTCTAAATAAGGTGGTGTGTTAACAAGATAGTTATCTAATAGATCTTAGCTTTGTTCCCATGATTGAGTATTATAAGAGGGATAAGAATCTATCTCATAAGAAATATTATCCTCATAGGGGTCTTACACCATTTTTTCCTATGCAACTACATTACTAATCTCTAGATTGTACATGAGTAATGATGAATTGATAAGGGACCTATCACATTTTTACTAACATCTAGCCTAGAACCTAACCCTCTTAAAGGGGATGAATCATGGCTATATAATGACAACCAAGAATATTTCTATAAAAATGCAAAGTATCCTATTCCCAATAGGCTCATGGATCATCATAATTATGAAGGAAGAGGCTTCAAACCAAATCAACAAGGAACCATCGAGCCAATTTTTATGACTAAGTATGAAAGACCTTATGGAATTAGATTTAAATTGTTTGGGGGTGACCCCACATATCTCATTAAAACTCCATCACTAGTGACTAGTGATGATGATGCCGACAGTGAAGCATATTCCAATCATAGCCTCACCTTTGATGACCTAGCTAAAACTAACATATTTGATAACAATGTCATTTTTACCCTTACCATAGCCATTCATCAAAACCCTTTGCCATTATATTATCCCCAACTGATAGATTGAGACCAACAAGAATCCAGTCTATCAATTGATGAGTTCTAAAATGATGAGGCATTATACAACTTGTTATGACTTAGAGACAATATTCCATTAGGAGATCATAAATCAAGATTCTCAAATACATTAGATTCTATAGCCTATTTTGGAGTGCAAGTGAACACCCTTAGCCAAAACTAAATAAGTAAAAAATTAAGGTACCAAAGTGAAAACCTCTTTGAGGTACTTTCTAACCAGAGAAAAAGTAAAGATAAAGGCTAGTCTAGTGGTGAAAACTTATTTCAGACAACATTAGATAGGCATATTCATTCTTCTTTGAATTTATACCAAGAGACCACCGATGATGAACTTATCTATTGATTTGATTTTAACTTTGAGAAACATGAAGTATTTGATCAGATTCTTCAAGAATTTTTAAATATTTTTGTCACATGGATAGATTTCCCATTAGGGGACTTAGATCATCATGCCTATAAGAAGTTGAAGAGCAAGTCCTAACAAAGGAATCTAACATAATTCAATAGTTTAAATGATTTCCTACTATCCTAGAAGATGGTTTGATCCTTCTAGTTAAAGATACAATAAATTTAAATATAAGGACTGAATCAGACCTAAAATGGATAAAATTAAGTACATCCCTCACTGAGGAGGAAGATGATGTCTTTACAACTTTGTTGAGAGAAATTGTAGATATCTCTACATGGGCATATTATAACATGCCAATTTTATACCTCACCTTGGTTTTACACCACCTTGTGGTTAATCCTGATGAAAAATTGGTAAAACAAAAGTTATGTAAGATGCATCCTCACATTGCTATATTGGTAAATAAATATTTATAGAAAATCTTAGAAGTAGGATGTATTTTATCTATTGACTAATTATAATGGATCTTTAATGTGGTACCTATTAGTAAAAAGCCTAAAGGGATCATAATTTATACTAATTTTTATGACATCAACAAAGCTTGTCCTAAAGATGATTTTACCTTGCCTAATATTGACATGATCATTGACTCTGTGATCGATTATGAAATTCTTTCACTCATGAATGGATTTTTAGGATACAACCATATTAGAATAGCACCAAAAGACCAACATAAAACAACATTCACCACTCCATGGGGAATATTTTGTTATCAGGTAATGCCATTTGGCCTTAAGAATGTTGGAGCTACATAAAAACGAGCCATGACTATCATATTCCATGATATGATGCATGATATTATTGAAGACTATGTCGATGACATATTATGAAATTCCAAAACCAAGGATGACCATCTATCAATGATGCATAAGATATTTGAAAGATTACAAGAGTACAAAATTAGATTCAATCCAAAGAAATGTGTGTTCAATGTAATTTTAGGCAAACTACTTGTCTTCATCATGTCTCATAGAGGTATTAAAGTGGACCTGGCTAAAGTCCATGTTATAACTAAGATGTCACCACCAACCAATTTAAAGCAACTCCATAATTTATAGGGTAAGATGCAGTCAATCCAATGCTTCATCTCTTAGTTAGTAGACAAGTGCCATCCATTTACACATATTTTAAAGAAGGGAGTTACATTTCACTAGGATGATCACTGCCAAATAGCTTTTTAATAACTCATATAATATATTGTTAATCCAGTTGATCTATTACCTCCTATGCTAGGAAAGCCACTCTTATTATAGCTATCAGCTATCGACCATGCTCTAAGGGAACTCTTGGCTCAACATAATGACAATGGAAAAGATCATGTTGTGTACTACCTAAGTTGTACCTTGTTTACATATGAACATAAATATGCACCTATTGAAAAATCTTGTTTGGCCATGGTTTTCATAGCTCAGAAACTATGACATTACATGTTGAATAATAAGACCGTGGTCATTTCAAAAGTAGATCCACTTAAGTATCTACTATCTAAAATAGCTTTACAAGGTAGAATGGCTAAATTGATCATGCTTCTCAGTGAGTTTGACATAGATTATATCAATCAAAAGGCAATCAAGGGACAAGATCTTACAGATCAACTTACTAAAGCACCTCTCATAGACACACAACCACTCACATTTCAATTTCTTGATTAGTTTAAAATGATCATCATTGACACACCCCTTGACGAGTAGCCTTAGAAGTTGTATTTTGATGGTTCATTTACTACGCATGGATCGGGGGAAGGATTACTATTTATTATACCACAGGGGGATCTAATCCCTAAGTCATTTAGAATTACATTTCCTTATATAGAAAACATGGCTAAGTATGAAGCACTTATTATAGGACTTCAACATGTAGTGCATAAGAATGTATCTCATCTCCAAGTTTATGATGATTCTCAGTTAATCATCAATTAGGTCACATATCATTTTTAGACCAAATATGATAAGCTAGTTTCATATAAATCCATGGTTGACACTCTTAAGCAACAAATTGCCAACATTCAATTTGAGCACATACCAAGGGCTAGTAATAGAACTATAGATGCCATGGCTACTATTGGATCTCTAATTTGAAAAATAGATAAAGCTAGAGAGTATCAGTTCCTCATCAATAATTTGTTAGCACAATCTCATGAACCTTCAACCATTGCCATGATTTGTGATATTATTGGTCCTAATTCTATCTGATATTCAGATCTTTACAACTACTTTCATGACCAAGTTTTACCACCTAACCTATCTCAAATAAAAACTAAATCCTTTCTTAATCATTCCACTTGTTATACTCTACTTAGATCCACCCTTTACCATCATAGTTTTGATGGAACTCTTCTTTGTTGTTTAACTTCGGTAGAGTCTACACTAGCATTAAAAGAAGTTCATGAACGATTATGTGAAGCTCATTCTTGTAGGTTAGTCTTATCCAAAAATCTCTTGTGTAATGGTTATTATTGGTCCATAATGGATGTATATGCCACTACATATGTAAAAAAGTGTGACAAATGTCAATGGCATGCTAATCTGATTCATGCCCTAGCAAAAACTCTAAAACCAATGTTGACACCATGGCCATTTTATACATGGGGACTTGACCTCATTGGGAAGATTAACTCCACTTCATCTGATGGCCATAAACATATCCTTACCACCACTTAATATTTCACTAAGTGGGTTAAAGATATACCCCTCACTTATGTGACTAGAAAGCAAATTTCCAAATTCATTTTCAACGATCTCATTTGCTACTATGGTATCCCCTCTGACATTATATTGTATAATAGAGGATAATTCAAAAAAAATGATGTAGACCATATATGTACTAAATACAACATCACACAACATTTTTTTATAGTATCTTACCCTCAAGGTAATGGCCAAGCTGAGGCATCCAACAAAACTATTTTCAATATTCTCAAAAAAATTGTTAATGATGATTATCATGATTGGCACTTACAGATATTTCCTAACCTTTGGGCATTCCATACCATTAATTGTAACCCCACATGAGCCACTTCATACTCACTTGTTTATGGTATTGAAGCCATCCTTCCCATTGAGGTCGAGTTACCATCACTACACATATATTTCAAGTATGTCCTAGATGATCATGACTATTGAGTAGCTCACCTGCAAGATCTATACCTACTTGATGAGAAATGCACAACCACGCTCAAAAATCTTCAAGCATATTGAAAATGACTCAAATGCCACTATAATCAGCATGTTAAGTATAGAAAATTTGAATTTGGTGATCTTGTTCTTAAAGAAAACCACAACTAAGAAGAAACATAAAGAACAATTCAAACCAAAAGGCATACAGCCTTTCATCATTACTGAAGATTATGGATCAAGAGCATATAGGTTTGCCACACCAAATAGAGATGAACTTCCTAAACTGATTAATATTATTCATCTCAAGTGGTACTATGCTTAAATGCTATGGTGTGTTGTCTATAAGGACCATTTTAGTTATGCCATTTTATCACTATTCTTCTTTATTCAAATACCATCCTTATCCATCCTCTTCACCATATCTACCTTCTAATTTTGGCCTATTAGCCTAGTTTTCTAAAGCTTAGCCCATTTGACCTTGATTTTTTCCATTCTTTACATAGTTTCAGCATTGAGGTATCTGATCAATTTCATCAGTTGGTTTGATTAATTCAAATATAGATCATATTTTGGGACAATGTGATAGAAGTTTTGGCAGTTGCATCCTTCATTTGTTAATCCTTTCTTACCAGCATTTTTTATACCAATTATAACCACTTTTGGGTAAATTAGTACCATTGATCTATCCCATTGTGTCCTGGTTATAACTACCTATGGTAAAACTAGGGGAAATATTAAGCCTTGACATACCAATTTACCACTTCCTATGTCATACTATGCCTATTTTTTTTGAATTGACTGCTACACTAGTCAAATGTTTCTATTATATGGTGGAACTAAAGTGACTTGAGGTCCTATTCTAGGACTATGTAGGTAGTGCTTGATACTTGTTGAGGTCAGCTCAATCACCCTTTCCATGCTTTCACCTTTTTGTGATCAACCTAAGCCATGCTCTCATCATTTTACGAGTAACCTAAGAAAATCTCTCACCATTTTACGAGCTTGACCATTTAAGTTTCTCATCATTCTTGATCAAGTTGAGATACTTAAAATAAAATTACAAAAACATTTGAATAATCATTATAACAAAATAAAAAAATTGACAACTTCTTTGCCTTAAGGATTCTAGGAACTCTTACTAAGTTCCAAGCAAATCACTTGTCATTTAGTTTCCCCATCCTTTCTAGCCTTTTTTTTCTCATGCACTTATCATTTTGCATTACCATTCCTCTTATTCTATCACATCCATTTTGGTTATTATCATCAGATATCACATTCTTCCCATTCGCTCGGAGAACTACATTTGGTTTGAAGTATTTTATTGGATATTACATCCATGGAACAATATAGACAACATCCACTTGCCTAGTGCATATGGAGATAGATCAACCACCCCCTTCATTTTCTTCTATTCCCCCATTTTATTGTTTGTTAAGTTGTCACCTATTTTCTAGGGGCAATGTTCATAGGGTTTCTATTGCATTGTTTGTTTGTTTATTTTTGATTATTTTTGTTTGTTTGTTTGTCTACTTGTTTGTTTGATTTTAGAATTATTTCCTTGATTCAGTTTATGTATGTTCATTTGGTGATTCATTACCCACACTTATCCTAAAATCCATCCATATTCATATGTTTACTTTGTCATCATGGGCTCTATCATTGGTGCATTGTTTTCTATTGAGTATTAAATTACGGGAGTCAATCCTCATCTATATTTCAGCCAAGTCCTCATTATGTTATACCATGATGCCTACAGACACATGCTACAACAAAACCTCATCTTTAAGAAGTATTTTTAGAAATGGTGGCATATCTTTGGCACCAACATCCTGATTCCATCCTAATCATATCCCAAATAGAGTAATTAAACATGAAAGAATTTCAATCTTTATTAGTTCAGATGAGCATCTCCCTATTAGTAGGTTGTTCCATTTCATCATTACCCTCTGTGTTAGGTTATCATCATCCTCAACCAAGTTTATCATGTTTTCCATAATTGGGGTTTGATTATAACCACCTATGGGAAAATCATTGCACACTGTCCCACCTACATTTTTCAATGATTATAACCACCTTTGGAAAAATCATTATGTTGTAACCACTTTACTTTTTATGCCTATACAAGGGCATGTTTTCTTGTTTGACTATCCTAACTGGGGAAACTCCATCTTATCAATGATTATAATCACCTTTGGGAAAATAATTGTGTTATCATACCATGCTAACACTATCAAGGTATAATGCTTATAACCACATATGGGTAGACCATTGTACACCATCCCACTTACATTCTTATTAATTTTGACTACTTTTTTAATATCATTGTGTTTTCACCCCATCATCTATCCTTTCTTTGGTCCCCTTAATTCACTTTTTTTTTGAGGGTCCATCTACCAACCTATTTGTGCCAACCATTCCCTCGAGGGGGCATCATACAATTAGTTTATCATCATTGTAGTTGTAAGCATACATGACCTTTTCATTCCTTGAGAAGATGTTACTATGATTATAGCTTGCAATTCCTTCCCAAATAGGGGCAAATTATAGACACCTAAATCTATCCACCAATAACCTCTAAGCAAGGTTTTGGCCAATTTCCACCCAAAATGCACAATTTGGCCTAAAAACACTAAAACATGTTAAAGGATTTGAACCTAACATATTCAAGTGCTGATTTTGACCAGGGTATCCCTACATGGGGAAATATAATTTATGGGCCAACTAACTGTGATCAGATCATTTCGATTCAAAATACCAATTTTGCACCTAAGTGCTCTAGATTGCTCTTTCCTATCAAATATTTTACATAAGACAAGTGCCTTTGTTATTTTTTATTGGTAACATCCTAAATGGGAATGTGGTTCCAACACATATGACATTGCCTTCCAATTCTAATCTAATCAAATTTTAGACTAGTAACAAGGCATTCTAATCAATTTGAGTAATTTGTGCACAAAGTGCTTAAACATGATTAAGAACTAATTAACCCAAATAAAGGCCTAATTAATAATTCCATGGAAGTTTTTTTAAAACTTGTTTTTGGAAATGAATATTGAATATCTATGTCATCAGGTGACCTCATTTCTTGGGAAGACATCCCTAGGCCATAAATGCCACAAATATCAGGATTCATGCCTCCCATACCTCATCAAAGCCCTCCATACCTCTTAATTTCCCCTTATTATAATGTCATGATGAGGATACTTATAAACTTAATTTCAAAAATTTAATTAATCCTCAACAACACATTTCAATCTCAAGATGGAAGGTTCAAGTTGATTCTAGACATTCTCAAAAATCTATAAATAGAGAGGCCATGAACATTATTTTTAAGATATTTTGGTGTAAATTTATAATACACACATATCTTCAAGGAGCCATTGAAACTAGTGTTACCATGCCAAATTGATTCCAATTCAATCTAATCCACAAGCCAAAGGTGCCAAGGAGAGATGGAGGTAACCAAGCTTCCACTGCTAAGGACTTCATGAGCACAAAACTCAGCAAGCCACTACTACAAAAGCATTTGATCATCCAAGGAAGGTGAATGAATTCTTCTATTTTATTCATTACTTTTTAGTTGTGTTTGTCATTTATTTTTGTTAACTAATCTCCCCCTAGTGTTTAGGCCTAGCGATGTTATGATATTAGTGTGTTTATTTCATTTTATTTTCATTTTGGAACTAACACCATACTAACCATCCTCTCTTGAGTCAAATTTCTAGATTAAAACTACATATAAGATCTTAAGAGA
>JARHVA010008145.1:365000-452500 GCA_037957365.1 Torreya grandis | reverse complement strand
GGTGATAAATGGATATTGAAATGAATTAATAATTATAATAATATTCTCATAAAAATATTATATTATATATTGAATAAATAAATGACTCATATCAATTAAGGCATAGTCCATATCTGGAAACCCTGCACAGTCTACCTTCATAAAAGTCTGCCTTGGATTTTAAAGAGGTTTATAGGTCAAATGATTTGAAAAAGGGATAAATATTGCTATTAATCATCCTTTTCACTTGGAAGGACTAATAAAACACTAATTTTTCATGATAATACATGGGAATTACCCTCTATTTTACTGACACAGAGGGCACTCCCCTTATGCAAAAAGTGATAGATTTTGAAGAAGGGACATGATACGGTGATCCAAGAGATGTTTAGACATTTATAAGAGGTATATGGAGTTTAAAAACACCTATTAAATCATGATATAAATTTATTATAATGGATAAACTAAATAGGGTGCTAAAAAACCCCAAGGTTATAGTCAAGCCCATTGGGCAGGGTTTTGACCTAAAGCCAAATGGTAGACCAATAACACTTCAATCTTTAGTAATGGATTATAATGTACTAGGAAATGTTTATAGGATAATAAAAAAGATGTTCAAGTTTTAAATTTTATATGAAATACAAGGATGCCATATTTTGGTTCAAAGGTAGCATTAGGCCTATGTAAAGCAAAGGTAGAGCTCAATAAGATAAGTTGAAGTGCTCACATCTTCTTCGAGGTTATCCTTGAGGAAATATGGAGTTTAAGGAGGTTTATGGAGGCAATAAAAATATCATTAGTGTAATTTATTTTCAACTTTAATGTCAAATCTTCATGAAAAAATCTTAAGAATAAAAACATGCCTAAACCCTCTTAACCCTGGTTATAAACCTAATGAAAGAAATGGAGATGGAAAGCTACTCTAATAGAATAATTTGATAATGAAAGTAATGTTGTATAAGAATATCTCAAGATCCTCCCCATATTATTGTACTATATATAATTATAATTATGAAGTACAAAATATGGTTTTCTTTACTATTTTGTGTATTGTACAAGTTTTAGGAGATTTCAAGAGATGAAATAAAGTTTCAAATGAAGCTATCCAATTGTTATAACTTATTATGGTCATTTCATGATCCATAAAAACTCTTAAATATGATATAGGGCCATGGAGGGTATTATCACATGTAATTAACTCCCTTATACTAATTTTCATGGAAAATGTATTCCTTTTTGGATTCCAAGTGTTCAGGGTGTGTGAAAGAAGAGATTTATTGATTCTAAATAGTGATGGTTCACTTATAGGAGATTATAGATGATTAGGAATGAAAAAAATTCATGCAAAGGCATGTATAAAACCCTTCCCTCTCATTCCAAACATCATACCTATATGTAATCAGTTTTGGGACATTGAAATAAGGCTAAATCGTGAAGGTAGTTTGTTGAGCTAGTAAAATCTTTTCAAGAGTTTCATGCCTTAAATAGACACTTATCTCTTCTGACCTTAAATGGTTCATTTCACATCCTCTTATCATGTAAAATTAACTCATTTTATCATCTTTACAAGTATCCTTATTACCTTTTGACTTTTCTCTTATTCTCTCTCTCTCTCAAGTTCTATAAGAACTAGCAATTTTGGACTGTATAATTCATGCTCCACCTAAGTATGGTGAATCCTTACTCATTTTCATACCATGGATCAATAAATACTAATAATTTTTACCTCTTCTATGACTATTCATAGTGTGTTTTACTTATATGATTGATCTTGCTTAGTGATTACTCTTGTTTCCTTAACATGTCTCATTCTCTCACTTATTTGTAGTTGGAAAGCTTCTTCTTGTAGGTCATGCAAAGTGTTCTAAGATGTGTTAAGGTTGAGTGAGTAATCATACTAAAATAATTCCATTATATGCCTCTTGTCTAGTCCTCCTAGCCTAAACATTCATCCATAACATCATAATGGAATATTGATGTAAGAAGATGAAGATTAGAGAAGTGTATGTTTGGTTAGTCTCTTATTCTCATGTGTAACATATATCTGGTTGGTATTCATCAACTAGTTTGGTCTATCACCTCCCTTAGGATAGTTTTCTTTCATTTTTCACTCTCCCTTTTCCCTCACAAGCATAGGTTTAGTAGTGTTATATAAGTGGTACATCAAGAGAGATATCCATATCTAGAGATTCATCTCATTCTTAGTCTAACCCATAGCCTAGAGGTGTTTTGATTATGAAAATTGGATGAAGAGAGCCAATACATCTCCTCAAAGGTTAAAAATATATGTGACAACAATTTTTGGCACTCTTAGTGGGACTCTTAGTCAAAGAAGTTGAAATATTTTTGGTGTTTTCTTTCAACACATCAACCTTTGGAGGCATCTATCCAAGCATCATTGACAACTCTGAAGCTACATCAGCTGGTCAAATAGCCTAGATTTTCCTTTTCAAGTTTATTGGTAATATGTTTTTTGTGTTCTTGCTTCCCATGAAGTTTTATGGCTAATTTTAGTGTTGAGTATTGTTTTACATAAGGTGGTGAGACATTTAAAGCTTATGGAATTACCCATCAACCTTGGTGTGAATCTTACCAACCTTGTTATGATCCCTATCAAATTTAACATGACCCTTATTATCCTTACCATGAGTTGTATCAATCTTATAGCCAGCCTCCTTAATATCTTGCTTCTCCTAGTCAACCTAACCACTTCTCAACTTAGTCCATTTCCACTTTCAAATGAATTCTCTTGGGATATGAGAAGTATATGATAGATCTTGATATACTAAGGGGACATGGTCAAGTTGTTCCTAGTTATCTCATTCTTAATGTGAGAGATGCATTAGATCTGGGTAAAAGAGAATGTGCACCTATTGAGAGAGCCAATGAGCAAAGGCTCACTAGTGAGATGCTAGATGTGGGTGGTGTGATTTCATCTTTGGAAGATAGCCTAAGAATTCATAAGGAGTAGCCTTTGCAAACATATCAATCCTTATATCCACCTCCTAAATATTTCTATCTATCCTACTTGACCCTTATCATGAGCCCAATCAATCTTATCAAAACCATTCTTTTCCCAATCATCTAGAAGAGAGAGTTAGAAAGACAAGCCTTGTTTTTGAAGAAAACCTTGATAGGTAGATTGAGTTAAACAATAATAAAATTAATCCATCCATATAATTAGTAAAGGAAGTGGAATTTAATCCCTAATTTACCTATCCCATTACACCCCCACCTTAAGAGAAGACTTCTAGATATGAAATCCCAAGTTGCAGACAAGGTGGAGAATCCAAGCCTAAGGAGATTCCATGTTTATTAAACACCTCATGCAGTCCTAAAATTGCATCAACCCATCAAGAATAAAATCCTAATTTTAACATCCTAATATTGAATAAGATAGTGGAATCATGGGGAAAGAAAGAGGATAAAATCCTAGACAAAGAGTGTGAGGTTGAGAAAGAGTTGAATCATATGCAAATCCCTCCCAACCCTCCTTAAGAAACCTCTTGCTCTCCATTTCAAACCTATTATAATACTCATACTCATGAAGATTACTATGAAATTCAAGAAATAATTTTCCAAGAGAACCTAGCCAAGAAAATTGAAGAGTTAGAATCAAGGATGAAATTACTATGTCAAGGTGTAATGGAAGGTTTTAGAGTCCAAAGAATAACCTATGCCTAAACACACCCCATCTAACCTTCCTCAAGAGAGTGATCAAGATAAATCAGATGAAAATGAATTGATTGCCAAATATAAGAAATAAAATGAATATATTTTAGCCTAAGGTTTTCCTCCTCTTCCATAAGAGCTTCTAAGAGAATCACCTACATTTCACTGTCAATCTGATTTTGAGTTCTATGTTCCACCTCCACAAACTAGTTCATATTGTCCTCACCCCATAAATATTTTCCTTGATGTACCTATGGTGTTGGAACCCAAAGAAGATAACTTGGTTTATAATAATTTCAAATCTTTCTTGCAGAAAACATACCTCCTTGGTAGCCTTTTTAGGCTAAGTCACCTGATTTCAAGATGCCTAGTCTTGACATCACCAAGAAGGAGATGGAAGATCTTATAGCCCTTGAGAATTAAAGTCAGATTATTATAGATAAGATGAAATTTTAGATACATAAATAGGTTCTATATGTTAAATAAGAGGAAATAATTATAGATAATCCCTTTGGTGATCACAAGTGTCATTCTGCCTTCTTGTATGAAAAGAAACATGTCGAAGACTCTTTTACAGTTGTCTATGAGGAATGTGACAAACACTTGAAGAGGTAAGTACTTGAATAAGAATTTAAATCTGATAAAATAATTTGTTGATAATCATCTCAAGCATGAACATGAATGTGATATTAAGGATGGAGAATAATTTCAAGTCATCCCCAAAGAGGTTGTAGTCCTATAAAAATGTCTTGAGACCAAGTTGGAAGTTGTTGTTCTTGAAGATGACCCAATACCTTAGCCTGATTTTGAATCACCCTTAGATGAATTGGAGCTTTAATAACACCAGATTTATGACCTCATACATCAAGAAGAGAAGAATATTGAAGAGGTATTGGTTTTAGATGATAAAGAGGACAAAGATGACTGGCAACTGCAAACAAAGTTTTTTAAGAGCTTTACCAAGTTGAGGGTCAATTAAACTACAAGGTGAAGAAAGAGTATTCCATGAAGTACAAATACCAAGGTTGGGTAGAATATTAAAATGTCCTTGATGAGATAGAATAACTTTCAACTGAGAAAAACCCTAATCTTATTGAGAGCACTATGGAAATCAAGAAGGTATGCCTTGTTGAACCACCATCAAAGGTTGTAATTAAGGATCTATGTGAGAAAGATGTTAGATGTAGTAAGAGTTCATTTACATATCCAAACTATTTGGAACTACTTAATTTTCATTGAACATCATGCCAATGAAGTTGGCAAACATCATGAAAAAGTTGGAGGCATCAATGTCAAGGATCAAAAGACCTTATGTCTCATTCATTATTTCATGTCATGAAGCAAGAAGAGATTAAAACTTCCCCTTTGATCTAAGAGGGAGTTTTCATCTTAGGTTATTTAGTGTTTGATTCAATTTATTTAGTTTGGGGTGTGTGTTCTAGAAGTGCTAATGAAGCACATGTGTGTTTGATTTTACTTTGTGTGTGTATTTTTTTTGTGTGGTTGAGGTAGTCATTGGTCTTGTCTTGATCAAAGAATGTTGTCAAGTTTCAGGTATAATTATTAATTTTAGACCTTATATGACTCCCTAATCCAAATGAATTGATAAGGCTATTGATCTTTAGTATAACAAGCATACTACCCCTATGAGTCACCAATTTGTTGACCAAATTTGAATCTACAAGTCAAATTGGGACCCCTATAGGTAAAAAATGAATTTTAGATGTTTTATGGGTATAATATTTTGTCATTGGGTATATTATAGGTCTTTTTATGTCATTTAATGTTATATTTTCCTTGGTCTTTGTATAATTAGTTAATATGTCATTTTGAGTCATTTAATAGGATTTTAGGGATCATAAATGCAAGTGGAATAAATTTAAAGGTGAAAATTTGTCCTTATTTACTATAAAACATCCAAAAGGTTAGATTACCTATTAGGAATGTCAGTCTCATGTGAAAATTGTAGGTTATCTAACTGAAGATCAAGTAATCAACTAAAAAAGGGGAGTTTGGCACTTGTATGACCCATAAGGGAAGGTGATACATGGGATAAGGCCATGAAATATATATTAATATTCATTACATTTATTTACATGCTTTAATTTATATATAATTTCCATTTTTTAGCTAGAACTATTCTACTCCTTCTTTAGCTTTCTAGACACATATAAGTGGTAAGCAGGTTTGTGCTTATTATAGAGAGTTGAAAAAATTTTAGGTAAAAATAATTTAGGAGGTGGTATGAAACTTAGATATATAAATTTCCATAAAAAATGTTCCAATATTATTCAACCATTATTTATGAACCATCCTTTACAAGCTGACTATGTTTTTTTGCTCATTATTTCCTACACCCTATAGGTTTTTCTCTATTTTGGACAAGTTTGTATAATTCACTTGTTGAGGTTGTTTATAGATAATTTTGACTCAATTTTAAAATTATTCCCATGATTTGTTTATTTTATTAATGTGATTGTATATGCAAATCATCTCATGTTGTAGGAGAAGGTACCATAATGTGTTACAAGCCTATTTTCACCATTTTCAGATCTCCATGCTTTGATAATGAATCCTGAGGGTGATGATAGGTTTATTTAAATGTTTTAAATTAAATATAAATTATTTCATGTTTAAATCTCATTATCCAATCAATGTTTCATAAGGATGCAATCTTAAAGTGCCATACAATCAACCTACTATAGGACTGTCATATATAGTCATTAGAATGAGTTGTGTTAAATCTTGAAAAATTTCCTAAGAGAGTAAAATATAGTTTGATGACTATTTACACATATTTATCACATGGGCGATCAAGTTAAGTTCATAAAATAATGTGTGGATAACAGGAGGTAACCTTTTTAGCACTTAACATAGTTTCTTACCATTAATATGCACCTTTAGGTGTTCTCATGAAGGGTTCAACATTGAAAGGAGGTATGAGATATTGTTTTGGGTTTTATAACATATTAATTTTTAATTAAAACACAATTTATGGGAGATAAATTTATTTTGAAGGTATATTATTCCAATACATGGACTATTTCATGCTCACTATCCATATGCAACTCAAAATGCATCTATAGGTGTTTAAAAGTGGAATACCACATTGAATAGAGGTTTTGAAGACTTGTTTTAAGATATTAATGAGAATAAAAACATATTTAGAGTATTTTTAAATATTCCAAGTATTCACATAAGGTTAAAACATGCAAATTGTCTACCCATAATCACTACCTAAACTCAGTCTGCCTATAGTGTAGAATAACCACCTACAAGTGGTACCACAAAGAGTTGAAGAGCCATTTTGAAGTGTTGAAATAAGTGATGAAACTCTCCTTAAGGTATTATTATTATGAAAGGATAATGGTAGACTCATTTTATGTGATGGATTATTTGACAAGGTGGAGGAACCTTCTAAATATGATGGCTGTGGAATTCAGGCCCCTTGTGCCTAAAACATGAAAATAGAGTTCCTTGATGTTTTGTTGGTAATTTTTAATAGGGTTGTCATGGGATTTTAGTCATATTAATGAATAATTATTTTATCCATATCATAGGACAATACCTATAAAAATTTTGGAGGGCATATATCTAAGGGAAGATGATTATTGATAGACCTAAAGTTGCCATTTTATGCATTAAACTTAGTCAATGACATCTACAAAAATCAAAATATTTGAGCAACTTTGCATTCCAAGTTGGTAGTAATAACCATAACACCATGTTAGAATGGTCCTATATGGTTAAAATATCACTTGTGTTATAAATATCATCTAAATAAGAGTATGATATACTATTTTTTAAATCCCAAACATACCTACAAGGGTGTCTTAAGCCTTGAAATACCCACCTATAAATGCTCATAGAGTTATCAAAATGAGCTTGATAAATAATATGACTATAGACATGAGAATATAACTATTAAGTTTTGATTTAAGTATTATAAAGGGTTTAAAATGATATATGATACATGTCTCATGGATATAAGTCACCTGTAGGGTTCTTTTTATCTCAACAAGATCAAATATTGTTGACTATTATAGGAAGTCAGTAGGAAAAGGTGATTTCAATGTTAACATAGTTTTAGTATAAATAAAATATACCTAAAAAAATTTAAAATTACCCTAAGGTAAGTAGAGGAGGTTCTATACATTGTCTTTTAAGTCAAACCACGTAATTATACCTACATGTATGCTACTTTGGAGCAAACATAGTCATAAATCCATTTAATCTTGACTAGACAACATATATGAAAAGGTAGGTGGAAGGTTGAGGTGATAAATGGAGATTTAAATGAACTCATAATGATCATAATAGTCTCATGTAAATCTGACAGTAGATATTAAATATAGAAAGGACTCATATCAAGCAAGGCACAATCCATATATGGAAACCCTACATAGACTGCCTTCATAAAAGTCTAGTTTGGATTTTTAAGGGGTTTAGAAGTAAAAGGACCTAAAAAAGGGATATATTCTGGTATGGATCATAATTATCACTTGGAGGGACTCCTAAGACACTCATTTTTCATTATAAAATAGCAAAAGTGCCCTCTTTTTTGTCTCAAACAGAGGGCATTCCCCTTATGGACAAAGTGATAGGTTTTAAATAACGGATGTTATAAGGTTAGCCAAGAGATGTTTAGACATTTATAGGAGGTATATGGAGTTTAAAAACACCTAGGAAAAAATTGTATACCTTTATTATAAGGGAGAAAATAAAGAGGGTGATAAAAATCCCAAGGTTGTAGTCAAGCCCATTGGCAAGGTTTTGACCTAAAGCCAAATGGTAGACCAATGACACATCCAATTTTATTAATAGATTCCAATTGACTAAAACATGTTTATAGGGTAATAATAAATTTTTTAAAGTTTAAAACTTGTATATGAAACACAAAGAAGTCATACTTTGGCTCAAAGGCAACATTAGGCCTATGCAAAGCAAATGAAGAGCTTGATAGGCTAAGTTAAATTAATCACATCTTCTTAGGGATTATGCATGAGGATATATAGAATTTATGGAGGTTCAATGATGTCATAAAAATCACATTATTTTAATTTTTTTTTAATTTCAACATCAGAGCTTCATGAACAAAGCGTAAGAACAGAAATAGGTCTAAACCCTCTTAAACCTTGGTTATAAACCTGATGAAGGAAATTGAGATGGAAAGTTACTCCAATGGCATAGTTTGATCATTAGAGTAATTTTAGGAATTATAATACTCTCTAAATATCCTTCCCATCCTATTTCACTATACAAAATTATACAAATGGAGTAAAATATAATGTTTTCTTAACTATTTTATGTATTATGTAGGTTTTAAGAGGTTTCAAGAGATGAAATAAAGTTTGTGAGGAATAAATGGAATTATTATAACTCATTATTGTAATTTAATGATCCATAAAATCTCATATTTTTTCTTACAAATAACTTCATCTCAGCCAATCAAAATTGGCATAGTGAACAAGATGTTGAGAAGTGTGAAAAATCTAAGTGAGAGCCTTTTTAAGGTGTCCATGATGCCTTTAAGGCCATGGAGGGTCTTGAAACATGTCATAAACTCTATTTTATGAATTTTAATTAAAAAATAATGCCTTTTTGAGTCCAAGTGTGTAGGGTGTGTGAAAGAGAAGTTTTTTTTATTGTAGGTAGTGATGGCTCACTTCTAAGAGATTTTAGATAATAAAGACTACAAACAATGCATGGAAAGGTATGTATGAAACCATTCCCTATAATTACAATCATCATACCTATCCTTAATCAATTTTGGGATGTTTAAATAGGGTTAAAACATGAAGGTAATTTTTTGATCCAGTAAAAGGAAATTTATACCACTTTTCAAGAGTTTCATGCCTTGAATAGCCACTTGTATCTTCTAAACTTGCATGGTTAATTTCACATCCTCTTCTCATGAAAAATTGACTCATTTTATCATCTTTACAAGTTTCCTTTTGACCTTTGGACTTCTCTCTCTCTCTCTCTCTCTCTCTCTCTCACACACACACACACACACACACACACACACACACACACACACACACACACACACACACACACACACACACACACTCACTCACACACACACAAATTCTATAAGAAATAGCCTTTTTGGCCTTTTTAATTCATGCTTCACCTGAGTATGGTGAAGCCCTACTCATTGTAATACCATGGATCAATAAATACTACTATGTTTTAACTCTTACATGATTTTTTATAGTGTGTTTTCCTTATATGATTTATCTCTCTTATTGATTACTCTTATTTCCTTAGGATGTTGTCTCAATTTCTCACCTATTTATAGTTAGAGAGCTTCTTCTTTTAGGTCATGTGAAGTGTTATAGGATGTCTTAAGGTTGAGTTAATTATAATATTAAAACAATTCCATTATAGTCCTCTTTTGTGGTCCTCCTAGCCTAAAAATTCATCCATAACCTCATAATGAAATATTGATGTGAGAAGATGCAGATTAGAGAAGTGTATGTTTGGTTATTCCTTTGTTCTCATGTGTAATGTGTAGCTGGTTGGTAATCATCAAATAATTTAGTGTATCGCCTCCCTTAGGATAATTTAATTTTAGTTTTCTCTCACCCTTTTCTCTCACAATCGTAGGTGTAGTAGTGGTCTACAAGTGGTACATCAAAGGAGCTATCCCTATCTAGAGATTCACCTCATTCTTAGGCTCACCCACATCTTGGAGGTTTTTCAATTGTGCTACTTTGGATGAGGAGAGCTGAGACATCTCCTTAAATGGTCAAAATCTAAGTGGCAACAAGTATTAACACTCATGGTTTTGGTAAAGGTCAAGAAACTCTAAAAATTCCTCATAAAGACAAAATACTATCTAAAACTTTAGATCTATCAATTTATGAGGTAGTTAAAACATCTAGTTAATTACACAAATCATGGTGAAAAATAATGATCTCAATGTAGTAAAAGTGGAGATGAATTTTATAAATCATAGTTGTCAACTCTGAGTGATTAGTTGAACACTATTATGGATTAGCTTTCATTAAATAATATTCCACCACTCTAATAAAGTTCCTCCAATCTAAACATTCAAAAATCCAATACTAGTTCGAAACACATGCTACTAAAGGTGTAAGTACAATTGTTTAATGTTAAGGATCATATCACTTGATCAATAACATATAAAATTTATTTGATCTTCATCAAACCCTATGTGTGAAAACAATGATCAAGACATCACTTTATCTAGAACCTAAGTAGTTTATTTGGTATAGGTGGTTGTGTGCTAAAAAGAAAAAGAAGCATGATCTTATTACCTAGTTAATGTTTAGTGTGTATCTATAGATGAAATATCAAAAGAATGTATTATAAAACTAATGTAATTAGTTATTATAGTAGGAATAAATAGTTAATGTTAAGGATTATATTCATTAATTGAAGAATATATCCTTACACATGGATGACATGAATGTGAACAACATGAGTGACCTATTCTTGGGGGGATTGAGGATGACATCAAACTTGAGGCTCACATGTTTAATATGATGTCAATTTATGAATATACACCATTTGTGTGATAGGAAAAGGAAAAATATTTAATCAAAAGGATGGCTTTCACTCATGGCTACGAATAGAATTTAATTACACAATCATTTTCACAACCTACAAGATTGACCCCTCATCAAATTGAGGAGAAGCATGCATAAGGGTTATGTTTTAGCTATGACAAATAATGGATCAAATGCCACAAATGGGTTAAAAATGAGTAATTATACATTAAAGGATCCAATGAAGATGAAGATGATGATGAGACTTCAGGTGAGGATATGGAAGATCCAAAGGAAGAATTTAAAGATTATCACCCTATTATATCCTATCATGCCATTTCAATTATAGTTACTCCCAAGAATTTTAATGTGGTAAGTTTCCTCTAGAAACCAAAGGTAAAAATGTTTATTAACTTCGGGAGTACACAAAATTTAATTAGTAGTAAGTTGTCTACTCATTTGAACTATTTCATTTACCCATATCTAGAATTTCAAGTCATGATTATAGATGGTGTCACGTTCAACGATTATGAAAAATTCCATAGTATTAATATTGCCATGGGGGACTACCTACTTGATTATCCTATGATTAATATTCCCATGGGTGGGGATGAATTTATTTTGGAGTAAAATGACTCTTAACCTTTGACACAATAGAGATGAATTTATATGAATTGTTCATACACTTTCATTTTGAAGGTAGTAAGTTTGAACTATGGAGATTATAGCCAAAGTCCCCATAAGTGTTTGGTTCAAATAAAATGATGATTTTTTTTTTTAAATGGGATAAAATATTTTTAGCATAATTTTTTTCATAGATGTTTAGAAAAAAATAAAAATGTGTTTATACATCATGATTTACAAATGATTAATTATAACTACCCAATAGTTTCTAGTGTAATGATAAACGTCCTACCACCAACTAAAGAACATGATCATGCCATCATACTAATACTAGGTAGTACACCACTGAATCAGACCATACAAGTGTCCATATACCCATAAAAGTGAAATTGAAAAAATGGCACATTACATGTTGGAGGTATGTATTATCATACATATCCAAAGTGAATACTCATCCCCAGTGGCCATGGTGAAAAATAAGGATGAAATTAGGAAGATGTGTCTTGACTAAATATAAATAAATAAGTACACCATCAAAAATATTTTATCTATTATAGTAATTGATGATATTTTAGATGAATTACATGGTGTTATTTAATTTACCAAACTAGATACTCATTTTAAGTATTGTTAAACTTGTGCCATATGTGAGGATATCCCTAAACCAAATTTTGGAACTCATGAAGACCATTATGACTTTATGGTAACATATTTTGATCTTACAGATTCACCATATACATTTTAGAGTTTGATGAATACTATTTTTAGTATTTTTTAATGGAATTTTGTGTTGGTGTTTTTTGATGACATCCTAATCTATAAAAAAACTTGGGAAGAACATTTGAATCATGTGAAACATGTACTGTTAGTTTTAGAATAACATTATATTTATAAAAAACATTCGAGGATGGTTTTGGACTTGGTGAGGTGGAGTACCTGGGTCACATTATTTGACATAAAAAATTCAAAGTTATCCATAAGAAGATAAAGGCTATTATAGAATGGCAAGTGACAAAGACAATCATTAACCTTTGTGGATTTTTGGGGCTAATAAGTTACCATCATATATTTTTAAAAACATTATCGAAGTATAAAAAATCCACTCATAGATTTTTTGAATAAATATTCCTTCTATTAGACTAAACCAACTACCAAGGCATTTGAGAAGATGAAAGTGGTTATGTGCACTACTCTAATTTTAATGACCCTTATTTTTTACCAAAAAAATATTATTGAATGAGATGCATCAAGATATGACATGGGGGTAGTACTCATGAAGGAAGGAAGACCCATTAAATTCAAAAGTTTTCAAGTTAATGAAAAAATAAGCTCAATCTAATATAAGAGAAAGAGATGATTCCTATTCTTCAAGAAATTTATCAGTGGATACCTTATATGATGGGTAGATAATTTTAGGTAAATACTAGTTGTGATAGTGTAAAATAATATTTGGAATAATGATTAATGTTAAAATAACAAAAAAATGGGTGATTGAAATTTTGGGTTATGACTTTGAAATAGTCAATTAAAAAGGTAAAGGGAATGTGGTAGAAGATGCACTTTCTATAAGTGATGAATCAATTGAGGCACTTATATGTATAACGACTATTTAGTAAGTAGATTGGTTATAAGTGTCAAGATTAAAATGGGATAATGGTAGGGGGATATAGGTATTGATTCAAAACATTTAACATGGTTTGGGTGTTTATAAAAATTTTGAGTGGAAAGAGAACATATTATGGTATAAAGATATATTATACATATGTAAAGATTTTATCATCAATTAAAATATCATTCAAGATCTTCATGCATCTCCAATATGGGGTCACTCTGATTTTAGAAGACATATCATCGAATCAATAAATATTTACTTTGGGAAGAACTTAATGGGTATATACATATATGTGTCAAATTACATGGTTTGTTAAAAAAAAAATGATAAACAATTAAGATATATGGTCTTCTGTAACCATTATCCATCTCTAGCTAATGGTGGGAAGAGGCTCCCATGGATCTTATCATAGGGTTGCTAAGGTTTGAAGGTAAAAATATCATCATAGTGTGTGTGGATAGGCTCACAAAATATTCTTAATTTTATTACTTATCATAGACATTTTTATCCAATATAGTCACTACTAATTTTATCCATATAGTTTAAAAGTTACATGGTACCCAAAAAATCATTTTAAGTGATCGTGATCTTAACTTCACTAGTAAACTTTGGAATGAGTTATTTTCATGTTTGGTTACTTAGTTGGATCATAACTTGTCTTATTATTGTTAATTTTATGGGAAAATGGAGGTTGTCAATAGATGCCTAAATGGGTATCTCCATTGTTTTGCATCAGATAAATAGAAATATTGGGTCCATTATCTACCACTAGAAAAATTATAGTAAAACACTTATTTCCATACCTATTACAAAATTTCTAAAGTTGTGTCACTTTATGGATATCATTTCTCATCCATCACTTCATATTTAAAGGTGAAACCCAAGGTTTAATCAGTTGAGGAACACATTCAATATTGACAAGAGGTACAAGTTATTTTAATGGATTATTAATTTAATAATAAAACTTAATGGAAAGTAGAGAAATGATCAACATCGTAGTAAGATGAATTTTGATATTAATGATTAGGTATTTTTATGTTTGTATCCATATAATCAAATGTGTTTTAAGTAACAAAAGAGGGATTAGAAACATTATCCTAAGTATTATGTCCCTTATCAAATATTATATAATGTTAGTAGTGTATCATACAAGTTGGAGCCATCCCATTCCACTCGCATACATATTGGATTTCATGTATATTTACTAAATAATGTCATTGATAGAGAGTTCGTACATATACTAAATTACATGAAATAGATAAAGAAGGAAAAGTCATTCTGGACCCAAATGAGATCCTTTAGACATGGACAAAAATGATACAAATAAGAGAGCATAAGGAGTATTTGATCAATTTGAAGATTCTAAATTATTATGATGTAAATGGAAAGATGAAGCTTTTTTATAGTAACATCCAAAGTTGATTTAACATTTATAAAAATGATATTTTAAATGGGAGGGGCATGCTATGTCCAACATCTATGGATATGTGTGGCTAGCTTGTGTCTCACATACCTTTCATATTATCTTATTGAATTCTCTATTTTCTTAATATGGTTGGTCTATGAAATAACCATGACTAAGTAGAGTAGATATAAGAGGTAGTGGTTAATATTTGATCATCATATTGTGAATTTTACTATTATTCCATTATTATAGAGGTGTTGAGGTTAACATACCCCCATTTTTGAAAAATGAGGATCCTTGTTCAATTTTTCAAATTGTGTTATGAATTGACATTCAAATTGCTCCAAACTCACTATTGAATATCATGTTTTACCTTAGTTTTCATTGGCATGTTAGGTCATAATATTTATTAAGATTTATCTAATGTTTTTAAAATTTGATTCATGTGTTTCCATGTTTTAGGTTAAATATATATGATGTAGATCATTTAAGATAAGTCATTAATAACAACATTCTTCTTATTTCAAACTCAATTGGTCTCAATGCTTCTTGATATGGTCTACAAGATTCCCTTACTAGTTCAAAACTTGCTCTTTTATTCTAGTGAATTATTAGTCTCATGACTCATGTACCTATTCATTGTGATATTATAATCACTTTAATGATGTCCATAATATCTCTCAACTAACTTATCACTCATACTCTAGCTTAATCAATTCATGCTCTTCTCAAATTGCTCTTCCTCTTCATACTAGCTTTCCACTAGGTAAATTTCCATTAGCTATCAAGAATCAAATCTTATTTATATGATTAAGTAGTTAAAATATTGTCCTAGATAGTCTTTGGTACTCTCTTCTCACTTATACTAGTCTTTTTTAGGGCTCAATATTCTTTTTCCATTGCTTTCTATACCTCAAGGTCTCAATGCCTTAACAAGGCTTGCAACCCTTTTTATAACCTTTATCCTTCCTTTGTTCAAACATTATCTTCATTTAATAATATAAAAAAACTTTTAGGTTCATTTTATCTCTATTCAACTATTTATAAAATGTCAAGAACTTACTCAATCCCTAACACAACTTTCTAGCTTTCTTTAATGTCCAATTAACTCTTCTAGGCTTATTTTAAACCATGTTACAACTCAACGTTCTATAACCATAAAATGTTGTTCTCATTCACCCCAAAAATAATAAAAACACTTTATTCATGTTGAAATTAATGAGAATACGAAATTTCATCTCTTTATAATGGTGGAATCTCTCTAAAATGATCAAACCCTAGTTTAGGGTTTACTAGCTCCTAAACAGGTTTGAGAGCCTATAAAAATTAATATCTTGAGTCAAAATTCATTTCAAGGGTCAAAAAAATTTAAATTAGGATTTTTTTGACATATATAAACTTAAAAATTCACATGGAACCCTTATTTATACCTTTATATGCTAAAATAAATGAGATCTTAGTTAAATGTGTGTTTCCATAGTCTATGTAGAGTTTACTCATACTGTATTATTTCTAAGACTCTCAAAAACTACCAAAAGGACTCCTTAAGTAATTATAAAATATTATAATCATACTCATAATAAAATACCATCACATTCTCTCAATACTTTAACACTTCATAGTAATTCCAACACACCAACCAACTACAAATAGGGTATTCAATTTGTTGACAGGGTTTATTAAGTCTATTCTCCCCTTGTACTTTTATAAATAAAACCTAGGACATTCCTTAGAGTTCATAACTTTTTTATATTATAAAACTCTCTTATTATAATATTGATCCATTTTCCAAATATCTTTTGCATTCCTTTACCAGGCGGTTGTCTAAATAGGGGTTTCCACATAAGCAAATAACATTCCATGCACTCAAAATAGGGTATCCACTTACACACTTGAAACCAAATATTGTTTATCCTCATATGATTTATTATACCTTATTATTTCCTCTATCTAAACCAATAACACATTAATATGATAACCATTTCCTTATTCAAAATGTGTGCATCCTTCATAGGACTCTTAAACAAGGGTTTCAATGACTGTCATGGCAGAGTTTGTATGTATCAACATGAGTATTTTGTTCTTTAACTATGTTTTGGAGTCTGAACCTTAATTGGGTCTCAAAAAACAATATTCAAATAATGGATTCTTATTTTTCAACCCTTCTTTGAACATACTAATGATGTTTGTATTCAACCATTATTCACTCTCAAGTGTTGACTATAGTCATAGCCTATAGGGTTTCCAATTAAATTCATGGTATTTGTCATAGACACTCATTAAACATAAGGTTTTCAATATCTTAAATATATACCAAGAAATCTATATAAACATACACATATTGAGATAGACCTACATTTCACAATCTTTTAGAATAAAAAACCAAATACCTTTATTGTTTATGACTAAGACTATAGTCCATGATCAAAACTTGTATTTTACATCAAACAAAAATTTCATACCTTGAACATTCTTAATGCTTATGCAAATGGAGTGATCAGCATAAATATTCAAAGAGAATGATCCATGAGCAAAACTTCTCTTGATTTATTGAAACCATCAAAATCTTTACATATTTAGGCCACTATATGATCCCATCAACTATTACTTGAGGAGTTTTATATTATTTACCAAAATTAGTCTCTCCTCCTTATTCTTGGATACCACACACCTTCTTTGTCATGTCCCCTTTTTAGTTGACATGTTCTGAGTTCATGGTTAGCCTATTATGCGACCCTCATAGGCTGATATGATGGTTAGAGGGTCTTGATGGAGATTGGCATGGCTTCGTTTAGCAAAATTTTTCTAGTTGGCTTTCGTTTGGGCTCAATTAGACATGTATTGAGGGAGATATTAATATTTGATTGATTGAATCAAATATTAATTATTTGGTCTAATTTTAATTTAGAAACCCTAATTATAATTTAAGAAAAACCCTAATTAGGGCAAGTATATCTTTTAAGGGTATAAGGGTTTCTCATGGAGGCCATTATTGATTATGCATTGATTATTGATTTTGATATTGAAAGAA
Source organism: Torreya grandis (assembly GCA_037957365.1). Classification (NCBI taxonomy): domain Eukaryota; kingdom Viridiplantae; phylum Streptophyta; class Pinopsida; order Cupressales; family Taxaceae; genus Torreya; species Torreya grandis. The sequence goes on along the minus strand of JARHVA010008145.1, from coordinate 434,660 downwards.
TTCTTCTATGAAGACTAAGTGAAGGGTTCCAAGATTCCATTGCAGTGGAGAACGTCAACTCTTCATTGTGTGTGATTCAGAGGCTATGAGATATCAGCTGATTTATTGCCAAATTGAGAGATAGCTTCATACAGAAGTTATCACAGAGGTTTATAGGGTTGAGAGATAACTTCACATAGAAGTTATCACAGTATTTCAGGTATTTCTTTATTTAGCTTTTGATTCAATAAATTATACAGATAGAGATCTTCTATATTAGAGCCATATATTTTCAAATTAGGGGTTGAAAATAGACAGGTTATGCTTAATTGGTGGCCGTACGAAGTTTGAACATGTCCGTACAGATCCGTGAAAAATCCGTAAGCATCATTCAGTTTCGCATAGAGACCGATATCGGCAGGGAGAGATCCACAGAGATCGACATCAGACGAGATATGACCGATGTCAATGGATTAACAATGCCCAATCGACTGACGATGGTAGTATAACCAATGTCAGTGTCTGTGTGTCGACACAGAAAGGCTGAGACCTTCCAGAATTCAGGTTTCATTTCCAGATTCACAGAAGATCAGGGTTTTAAGACTATATTTAAATTTTCCTATATATGCATGACAGAGGACATCTATTGTAATCATCTGGATGTATAATAAGATTTGTGATTTGGCAGTTAAGAGATTTACTGTGGTTATTGTTTATTTGAATCTATGCTGCAAGATTGTATCTTTGTTCAGAACTGTTTGTGTTTCTATATTCCTGGTTTGGAGGGGATACCACAGTGGTATCAGAACTTTTGCTTAGGAAAAAGGAGCCCCTAAGTAAGGGACATCACAGTGGTATCAGAGCTTTTGCTTAGGAAAAAGGAGCCCCTAAGTAAGGGACATCACATTCTTCCTATGCTACTCTCTCTCTCAAAAAAAATGACTCTCCATCTTCTTTCAATGTAGGTTCTTGGTTAGTTACCAAAACTACTTCTTGGGTCGGTCAATCCAACTCATGGATGAAGTTACAAAATAAATGTATGATTCTCCACTTAAAAACTTAGACCTTTAGGACTTATATCACCCTCTATATGACTTCATTGACCTTATTAAACTCACATTGTTCATGTAAACACCCCTATACATGTATTTAACCTTTTTAGCCTTTTTACAACATTTAAATTTTCAAATTACTATTTTTGAGGGAAAACCTCCAATTCAAATTATAATCCATTCATAGCTTATTAAGACCTATAGGATATTTATTATATCTCTTGTCATGTATTAAAACCTTGAACACTATCTTTTTGACTAGATTTAACTCTTATAGACTAAAACAAACAAATGATATTTTTTTGCCTTGATGCTCCTACATCATACTCCCTAGGAGGGAGAAAGCTTGAGCCACCTTCTTTCTTTATTTCCTTCTAATTTGTATTTTTATGGTCCTTATACATTTTTGACTATTGGTTATCCTTGTTTGTTCCCTTATCTTTTCCAAATGCTTATTCCTTGTGGCTTTGTCTAGCTTCCTTTCCCATGAATCCTCCATCTCCATGAAATGTTCCCACTAATTTATCTCATTTTTTTTGTACATTCTTATTTTTATAAGACCTTTTGAGTCCTTTCATACTCATATACAATCAAATTATGTTAATTTTTCTTCTTCATGCTTGCTTCATTGATTCTTTCCTCTTTGTTTTCACTTGTTTCTTGTTTGCCTAGTAGTGCTTGCTCATTATTCATAATATATTATTATTTATGAGGATCTTTTGGCCTCTCCTAAATGTCAATATTTATCATTTTCTTATCTACACTCTCCATTTCTACCACTTTTTTAGACTTCTTCACTTTTTGAGGCCTTTTCCAATCACCTTACTCATTATGTAAGAGAAATTTATTGTTCTTTTCATCCTCACCATAATACATCATGACTTGACCAAAACTTGGCCTCCAATATTCATGTTTAACAAATTTAAATTCACCTTGATCTTAATCTAATAAGTAACTCACCTTTTGTACTTGTGCATACTCCATTTCTTTTCTTGTTTGCATGTTTGCATATTTATTTACACAACTTCTTATGCATCTATTTGATGCTCCTCATGTGTCCTTTCCTTGATATTTACCTACTATAAGTAATATATTTTCATCCTCTTGGATGTATTTAACATTTCCTCTATCATCCTCAACTCCTCTTGCAACTTGCTTGCATCAAACTCTTCATTTACTTCATCAAACTTTGGTTTGATTTATTCTTCATTGTCTTGGGCTGCTTGTCCTTTACATTTTCCTTGGAATCCCTCATTTTTTAGAGTCATACCACCAACCTCTTGCTGTAAATCATAATTCCTAAGTACTCTTTGAGGTTCTTCTTATTCCTCTTGCATTTTATACATTCTTCCAGCAATGCCATAGTTTTTATATATAAAAAATCTTTACTATTAGAGTCAAAATAAAATATGCCATCATATAACACACTTGAAAAATATTATTTCAAACACTCACATTCTCTTATGCATTAATTACCTTTTTCACATGGTTGTACCTTCATTTCATTTTCTTGGTTTGCATGAACCATGTTATTTGTGTGTTTTGTAGGATTTTCATCTTCTTCCATCTTCATGCTTTATTGGGATTCACTTGTCATGTGATCCACTTGTGCTCTCAACTTGATTTTTACCACCCAATTTATGCCTTTTATCTTCTTCGGATGCCACTTTTCTTTATTTTCATCTCTTTCATTCCTTAGACCTGTATTCTCTACCATGCCAACTTTATGTTCCTTGTCATTTGCCTTTTATTTCTATATTTGTGCTTGATTTCCACTTGTATCTTTTCTTTATTTGATCTCTTTATTCATGTTCTTCTCTTCCTTATTATCACCTAATTATTTTATCCATTTAGGCCACACATATCCATGCCCATGCTCTCCTTTTGAGGGATTAAATCTATCATACCTTTCCTTAATCTATAAATTAGATTTGGATTCTTCATGTATACAATCAAATTAAACATCCAAGAACACATTTAACTCCAACAAAAACTATTTCAATTTTATTTATTCATGCATGTCCTCTTGGGTGATCTTCTAGTCTTCTTGGTGCATTATCTCTATTTCAGTTGCTATGCATGTAAATGCATCATATAACTTCTATTTCTGTTCAATTTCAGCATGTGAAATGTCTTCAATATTCAAATATTTTTCTTCTTCATGAAATTATTTCTCTTTTTCATCTTCTTACCATTTTATGGGTGTTATTTTTGACCCATTCTTCATCAATTTTGAGGCCTCATGCTTGGCCTTCACTAACCTTGTCTTCATACCTTCAAATACAAACTATAAATCAATGTCAGCATATACAACTAGAGACCATATAGTCTCTTTGAATGTCCTTGGAATAGGTATTGTCCACCTTCTCTTCTTATCTTCATCCTCATGTGATCTTTTTGGCACTTCTTTCTCTTTCTTGTTCTCTTCAATGAGAACTCTCTTCAAAACTTCTCTTTCTTGTTGCTCACTTGGCAACATTTTCTTTCTCATGCATATTTCGGCTGCCTTCTCTATATTATTCTCATTATTAAAGATACCTTTCTTTTGAATTCTTCTCATAAGTGACTCTAGTGGCCACTTTACTCTCTTATTCATACTCTAACCACTCCATTGGCTTTCCTGTTCTCTCATGAGCTTTACCATGAGCTCAATCCTATCAAATTTTTGCACTAATTATTTTATTATCTCTATTACTTCCTTTTATATATCTGTCTTCCCAATATATCTTCACTTTATTGGCATATTTAGACCTTTCTCTTGGAAAGTCTATCAAGCTTGCCTCTTAGACCTCTTCTTGAGTCCTCTCTATAGTATCTCTTCTTAACTCTCTCAACTTTCCTTCAGAGTCTTATTTATTTCCTCTTCTCTCTTGGAGTTTCAATGATCTCTTTTAATATATATATTATCTTCTCTTTATCAATATTATTATCCTATTTTATGACTTTAATGGATCAAACCTACACTTTTTCTTCTCCCAATACCCTGAAAGGTTATCTATGATGTTTATCTCATGGTATAATGCATTCATCTATAAATCAAAAAAATTGTAAAGAATAAAAAACACAATTTAATATAATAATACATAAACTTATTTGATAAAAAAATTATGTATATAATTTATGATAAGTCATTCAAAATAACATTATTCTACTTGCAAACTCAACTGGTCTCAATGCTTCTTGATATGGTCTTCAAGATTCCCTTACTACTTCAAAATGTGCTCTTTGATTCTAGTCAATTATTAGTATCATGACTCATATACCTATTCCTTATTTATATACCAATAACTTAAATTATGTACATAATCTCTCTCAACTAAATTACCACTTATACTCTAGCTTAATCAATTCATGTTCTTCTCAAATTGTTCTTCCTCTTCTTACTAACTTTCCACTAGGTAATTTTCCATTAGCTATCAAGAGTTAAATCTTGTTTCTATGCTTAAGGACTTAAAATATTTTCCTATATATTATTTTTTACTCTCTTCTCTCTTTTACTAGTCCTTTTTAAGGGCTCAATCTTCCTATTCCATTTCTTTCTATACCTCAAGATCTCAATGCCTTAACAAGGCTTGTAGCCATTTTTATAACCTTTCTCCTTCCTTCGTTAAAATTGTATCTTAATTTAGGAATATGAACCCAAATTTATGTTCCTTTTATATTTTTTAAATTATTTATAAATTTTCAAGGACTTAATAAATCCATAACAAAACTTTGTAGCCTTCTTTGATGTCTAGTTAGCCCTTTTAGGCTATATTTGAACTTTTTTACAACTCAGCTCTTCATAACCATAAAATGACATACTAATTCAACCCAAAAATACATAAATAACCTTATTAATGTTTAAATTAATAATAATATAAAATTTCATATCTTTATAATAGTATAATCTCTCTAAAATGATAAAACCCAAGTTTAGGGTTTACTAGTTTCTGAATAGGTCTGAGAGCCTATACAAATTAATATCTTGAGTTAAACTTAATTTAAAGAGTCAAAAAAAATTTAATCAGGATTTTTTGGATCTCCTTAAACTTAAAAAATATATTTAACCCTTATTTATACCTTTCTATGATAAAATAAATGAAATCATAGTTGATTGTGTGGGTTTTCATGGTTTGTGTAGGGTTTACTCATACTGTATTATTTATAAGACTTTACAAACTACCCAAAGGACTCATTAAATCATTAGTATATATAATAATAATCATAAAAATAAAATATAATAACATTCTCTCAATAATTTAAATCATCATATTAATTCCAACTCACCAACGAACTGTAAAAGGGTATTCAATTTGTTGACAGGGTTTATTAAGTTTGTTCTCCCCTTGTACTTTTCTAAACAACACCTAGGACCTTCCAAAGAGTTCATAAATTTTGTATATTATAAAAATATATTATTATCATCTTGATCCATTTTACAAATACATTTTACATTCCTCTATTAGGTGACTATCTAAAAAAGGTTTTCCACATAAGCAAATAGGGTTCCATGCACTCAAAATAAGGTATCCAGTTACACACATGAAACCAAATATTGTTTATCCTTATATTATTGATTATAAATTATTGTTTACTCTATCCAAACCAATAAAAAAATTAATATGATAACCATTTCCTTATTCAAAGTGTGTGTATCTTTCACAGTCCTCTTAAACATGGGTTTCAATGACTATCATGGCAGAGTCTATATGTATCAACATGAGTACTTTGTTCTTGTAACTAATGTCTTGGAGTATGAACCTTAATTAGGTCTCAAATAAAATATAAAAAAATGGATTATTACTTGTCAGCCCATATTTCAAAAAACTAATGACATTTGCCTTTAACCATTATTCACTCTCAAGTGTTGACTGCAGTCATATCCTACAAGGTTTCCAATTAACTTCATGGTCTTTAGCGTAAACACTCCTTAAACACAAGGTTTCCATTATCATTAAATTTTTACCAAGAAATATATATAAAAAAAAACATATTGAGATAGACCTACATTTCATAGTCTTGTAGAATAAACAACCAAATACATTTTATTGTTTATGACTAGGACTACAGTTTATGATCAAAACCTATATTTTACATCAAACAAAGTTTTCATACCTTGAGAAATATTAATGAATATGAAATTGGAGTGATAAATATATATATTCAGAGAGAATTATCCATGAGTAAAAAAAACTTCTCTTGTTTTATTTAAAACATCAAAATATTTACATATTTGGGCCATTATATGATCCCATCAACTATTCCTTGCAGAGTTTCATATCATTTACCAAAATTAGTCTCTCCTCCTTATTGGAGACAACACACCTTATTATTATGATAGTCTCTCAAAATAAACACAAAATGACTCTCCTTCTTCTTTCAACGTAGGTTCTTGGTTAGTTACCAAAACTACTTCTTAGGTTGGTCAATTCAACTCATGGATGAGGTTACAAAATAAATGTATGATTCTCCACTTGATAAATTAGACCTTTAGGACTTATTTCACCCTCTATATGACTTTATTTAACTTATTGAACTCACATTGTTCACCTGAACTGCCCTATACATGTATTTAGACTTTTTATCCTTTTTACAACATTTAAATTTTCAAATTACTATTTTGGAGGGAAAACCTCCAATTTAAATTATAAGCCATCTCATGGCTTCTTAAGACATATAAGACCTTTATTATACCTCTTGGCATGTACTAAAACTGAACACTTTATTTTTGACTAGATTTGAATCTTATATACTAAAAAAAACAAATATGGTTTTCTAGCCTTGATGCTCCTGCATCAAGATCCTAATTAAGCGAGTAATTATTCATGGTTTATGCTTCAATGATCAATGTGACCCTTTTGATAAATTTTGGACCCTAATAAATAAATTAAATCTAAGTTTAATCACATTTAAAAATCGTAGTCTAAGTTCTTCAGCCTAAGTTTCTATTTAATGGATTCATATTTTTCCATGGGTCAATTTATTCCATTTTAGACCTAGTTTAATTTTATCCCAAGTTTTAATTAAATTTGTTAATTCATTAAAACCTTGGTCTAAATTTTATAATAAGTCTTTTTATGTCCAAAATACTTATTACTTTTATTTTATTGGTCATAGGAATGAATTACATGTTGGATTGACAAGTGTCAAAATCTCAGGAGGATGGATCTCAAATCAATGACAAGCATATGATTCGCAAAGTCAACAATTCAAGATCTAGATCGATGAAGCACGTTAAATTTTGTAAAACCAAATCTATGGTCAGTTCAAATTCAACATGTAAAAAACTATTAAATTTGAATGTGATGGTGACAAGTCTCATACTCACAGTGAATCAGATCAACATCAATGGTTTGCATTTAATTGGATGTACAAAGAATAAATCAATAATTTATACTTGATCCTGCATTCAACAAATCAACAATGCATGTTTAATCACTCATTTCATAATTAATGACATGTGTTTAATCTTGTAAAATAAGATCAAAAGAGAGCATCAATTTAAGGAGTCAATGAGATGAGATCTAATGTGATGCCACCATGTGGTGTAAGAGCATTTAAATGATGGAGATTGTTTGTAAGGTACATAAAAAACATGCAATTTTACCAAGTTGCACTATCTCATGAACCTAGTTTAAAGATCAATGACCATGGTGACATTCAAGCTTAGAAGACTCAAATATAGATTAATGGAGTGAGTTTAATCAAGTTTTAAGATTGTACAAGGTGATGACACATGTTTAAGTGATAAATGGTCACATTTTAAAAATAAATGATCTACATGACAAGGCAATGCCACATAAGCATAAACATCATATTAGAAGATCTTATAGACCTAAAAATGTGAAAGATATGAATGTGTGATCCAAATTCAATCTAATTTACCAAATCTTGTATTTTTAACTTGATTTACACCACTAAAGGTATGTGAAAACTTATAAAAATCACTAGAATGAACATAAATCCCTAAATCATATCTCACTTCACTGTATTAAGCCAAGAAGAGTTGAGTTATCAATTAAAAAGGGATACTTCAATTGGGACAATAATAATGGTGACACATGGACATGTTTCAAAGCAAGTGGTTGATCTATATCTATCATCATATGCATAAGTGAAAGTCTTTAAGGACATAGAGTTTGTAGATGCCTCATTGAACACATGGAATAAGAATTACACGAGCCTATTATGGACAACTAAAAACTAGGGAATTGTAATAAAATAAGAAGAGAAGATCCTCTGAGTGAAGAGATTACATGATGATATTGTGCCAATCTAGATAACATGACTATATTATGTTATTTCTAAACCACATGTACTTTATTGTATTGATGTTCTTGGTCCAATTTTAGAACAGACTAGAATTGATAAGGGTATGTAATTCATGAGCATAACTTAAGTAAAATTACATACATCTATCCTGTTGCATTTGAATCATACTAAAATTTACCTAAACCCTAGATATACCTAACCTTCATTAGTTTATGGGCTAAGAAACACAACATGATGAATATCTTATCCAAATGGTTGGAAGTAGGTAACCAAGTTATTGTAGACCCTACAAAGAACATCCCTATTAGTCAATTTAGACCTAGAGTTAAGATGGTCATGACCATGCTAAACAATTTGTATGGGTGTCCACATACTGCTTATGTTGAACCAATGTGGGTTACTATGGTATACTTTATTATTGAATAAGTATTAATTCCTCCATTAGGTGAAATTATCAGCATTTCCCTAAGCAAACAAATATATGGGATCAAGAATAAGAAGATGACTAAATTTTATATGAGTTCCTATCTATTAGATGGCTTATGTATAACCACCATGATCCCCAATCAAAGAGAATGGTAACCCAATGACACCCATATTATATCATAGTACTATTCTAAATTACACATCCATAAGTTTAAAGACCACATTTAGTTTATTTGTGATTGTGTTTACCCTACATTGAGTGAAGTTGTTAATGGTATTCTTATGATGAGAATACGCCCTTTAATCAATAAATAAATTAAGGCTGTGGGAGACATATGGTTGTATCTTGATTACACTATTATAATAATTGAAGGAACTCAAATGAACCCTCTCAAATTACTAATTCATGTACTTGATAAATTATTAGAACAAGAGGTGGAATATCAATTATTTAATGGGATTGATGGAATTTGTAAGACCAAAAGAAAGTGACTCCTACACATTTTTTCTCATGATAATTCACAAGACTATTTTTAGGCAATGGGATCATATTAAGGTTGATTCAAAGCATAGGTTGTCTTAAAACCTATAGATTTATGATCATAGGCAATGATCTGTAAACTAAAAATACAAGTGTAGTACATTTGAAAATCACTTGTTCATGTTTAAGAGATCTTTCAAATTTTCACTTTCTTTTGTTTAATTTTGCATAAAGAAAGTAAAATCAGAATTGAAATGAACATCAAAATGCAATCATAACTACAGAAAATCAAAGATAACACCAGCAAATTGATAACAAAGTTCAGCTTCAATAGCCTACATCTCCAAGTCTGTTCAAAGTGAGGACCACTCTATTAAAATTGGTGCAACAAAAGGCTTCCAAAACCTTTCCAAGTCTTCAATTTCACTTCTCTAAACTTTATTTGCCTACAAATATTTATCTTACACCTACAACCAAAAACCCAAGGCTGTATAAGGCAAAAACAAGGATCTAATCCTCTTAATTCTTTTTACACAGTCAGATTTCCATGTCAATACAAGTAAAAATTACTCCTTATAAAATTTCAGCCACTATGGCTGAAGCGATCAAGACCTTAGCCTTTTAGGCACCAGGTCTCAAGTTTCAAACTCTCCTCCTTTCTAGGTGCCTAGGGAAGTGGGCAAGGGCGTCCTTCCTCCATGAGCGTGATTTGACCAAGGATTTAGTCCCACATTTGCTGGGAGTGGTTATTTTAATGCTTTAAATAGAAAGTTTGTTGAAATTTTCAAATGAGAAAGTTTTGGGCGCTAACTTTGGATGCCACATAGCCTATTCAAATGCCTAGGAATGAGGGAGGCACTTAGTGTTTGTAGCATGGAGGTTTGGCACCTATTTTGATTTTGAAAAGGTCAAATATCATGTGCATCAAATAAAACACCTAACAATTTTTTTTCCCCCTAATTATTTGCCATGTGTCAAATGGAGATTGGTCCACTTGGCGTTCCTCAACTGTGCCACATCACTTTTGACATCCCTATCACATGATTTCTTCAACTGGCTATATCTTGAGCATTCAGACTCCATTTTTTGAACCGCAAAAAGTGCTAGAAAGCTCTTGATGAATAATACATTGTGTAAATGATTTGAACTAAATTTAAAGAGTCTAAAAAATAAAACGGTACATGGATCCACCTGGATCATTCCTCCCCATTGGAAAATTTTGGACCTCTAAAAGTTGAAATTAATTGGTAATGAGGTGAGGGTATTTTTCTCTCACCTTTCCGATTTCCATCCATCTGGCCTTGCTTGGGTGCATCCCTTTAAGACCAACATGAAGATATTCAACATTACCTCTTCACAAAGTTCACATATTCCTGTCAAGTATAGTATCTTCCTGCAATTATGTTAGATATTCAGGAGAAAAATCATCAACAGAAGGAATGGATACACTTTCATCATGATCAATGATCATTGGAGGCTCATACAATTTCAAATTTTCCACATTTACAACTGAATAAATATGCATGTAAGATGGTAAATCTAATCGGAAAGCATTTGTGCCAATTTTTTTCATTATTTGAAAAGGACCATACCGAATTAGTTTCAACTTTTTACCTTCACCTGTCAGTCTTTCCTTACTAATGTGAAGCCATACCATATCACCTACAAAAAATTGGTGATCAATACAATGTTTGTCATGCCTGGCTTTGTACTTGGCTTGACTTTTCTCCAATTGAGTACGAATAGTCTGATTAATGAGTTGTATTTGTTCAATGAACTTCTTCACTCGAATGGCTTATTTTGGTTCACCAACAACTATATCCTATCCATAGAAAATATCCAGAGGAGATTTAGGCAAGTATCCATAACAAACTTCAAATGGAGATTTCATAGTAGAAGAATGGAGTGCCCAGTTATATGCATGATGTATGTAACACAATTGTTCATCCCATAACTTTGGATTTTTATTGCTATAACCCCTAAGCAAATGTACCATAGTGTGGTTCACAACCTCTATTTGTTCGTTGGTTTGTGGATGAAATGCAATACTCATTTTTAATTTAGTGTCCATTAGTCCCCACAAAGTTGACCAAAACTACCCAATAAATTGAGAATCCTAATCATAAATAATTGAATTAGGCAAACCAAAATGAACCCATACATGTTTAAAGAACAAATATGTAGTGCCTTCACCAGTAATCTACTTAGTGCAAGGAATCAAAACACACATTTTACTAAATCTATCCAAAACTACATATAAATAGTCATGTTTTCTTTGTGTCATAGGCAATCCCCCCACAAAATCCATAGAGATACTTTCCCAGGGGTGAGTAGGAATAGGTAAAGGAGTGTAAAGTCCCAATTTCCTGTTACTAGGTTTACTTGTGGTATAAAGAGTACATCCCCTTATATATTTAGCAGCATTTTCCTACATACGAGGCCAATAACAATACATTTTCAAATGTGCAACCATTTTAGCAACTCGAAAATGACCAAAAATAAGAGAAGTATGTGCTTCTCTAATCATGTGCACCCTCTCATTTTGAGGAATACAAAGTTTACCCAAATGATACAAAAGATCATTGTGTACATGATAGTCCAATTTTTCTACTTGTCTACTACTCATCAAGTCTTTATAAACATCTTGAAAATCAAGATCATTCACATATTGTTCTTTATAACTTTCATGAGACAAAGAACCATGTTGTAAAAGAATAGATGCAATAACCATAGGAGAACTAGAGAGCATATCTGCAACCTTATTCTGAATTCCTTTTTTATACTTGATCACAAGATGAAATTGTTGTAAGAAACCCATCCAATGAAAATGTCTAGATTGTTGTAGCTTAGTTTGTGATTGGAGACACTGTAAGGGCTGATGATATGTATGCATTATTGATTCTTTGCCTATTAAGTAATGCTTCCATTTTTTAACACTTTGAACCAACGCATACAATTCCTTATCATAAGTTGGATATTTTCTTACTGCACTTGTAAAGGTTTCAGAATGATAACAAACTGGTTTCTTACTTTGCATTAAAATAGCTCCCATAGCATACTCGCATCCGTCTCGATCTCAAATGGTTGTTGTATATCAGGAAGTGCCAAGACTAGAGCAGTACTTATCTTTTCTTTCAAAGTATCGAAGGCTTTTTGATGTTTACCTCCCCACTAAAAGACCTATTTCACACTTGTCAAAGAATGCAAAGGTGATGCAATATATGAAAATTGAGCAATAAACTTCCTCTAAAATTGTACTGCACCAATAAAACTCCTAACCTCAATTGTGTTAGTGGGTGTAGGCCAATTATCAATGACTGCCACTTTTACAGGATCAATTTTCAATTTACCATGTCCTACAATGTAACCCAAGTATATCAAAGAGGTCTTGCCAAATTCACATTTTGACATTTTAAAATAGAGTTTTTCCATTTGTAATGCATCCATGACTTTCTTAATGTGGATCACATGCTCTTCCCATGACTTGATTAAAATCAATATATCATCTAAGTAAACTATAACAAAATCATAAAGGAGCTATCTAAAAACATCATTCATCAATCTCATGAATGTAGCCAGGGCATTACACAACCTGAAAGGCATAACAAGCCATTCAAACAATCCCTGTTTTGTCTTAAAGGCAGTTTTCCATACATCACCTTCATTAATTCTTACTTGATGATATCCACTTCTCAAATCCAACTTAGTGAAATAAGTAGCATGTTTTAATTGATCCAACAAATCATATATACGAGGAAGAGGGTAACGATTGTTAATAGTAATTTTGTTTAAGGCATAAAAATCAACACACATTCACCAAGTAGCATCTTTCTTTGGCACTAAAATAATTGGTAAACCAATAGGAGATGAGCTTGGATGAATAACACCTCTATCCAATAGATCCATTACCTATTTCTTGATTTCCTCATTTTCCACCACTGATAACTTGTACATGCCAATGTTAAGGAGGGGAGAATCTTGAAATAGCTGAATTTCATGTTGAACTCCCCTTTTGGGAGGTAAGCCCTTAGGATCTTGAAATACTCATCATAAGTAGAAATTATTTCAACCAATTCATTCTTGTGTCTAGGATCACATTTTTCTAAAGCTTGAGTATATTCTTTTTCCTTAGACTTAATCAACATGAGACAAAAAGTCTTGCTTGAATTAACTAGTCTTTTCATTTTCCCTGCTTTAACTAAGGAAAGACTTGTTCTAATGTGATGTGCTCTAACTATATATTCAATGCCATCCTTAACAAGAAAGTAGTTATTCTCCTCTCTATAAAAGATTGCTTTTCTATCATAAAGATATGGGCTTCCCAAAACAATCCCACATATGTCCAATGGAACAACATCCAACTCAACCTCATCTATGAACTTGGAGGTGATGGCAAACCTTAGCCTACAAGTTTGTGAGACTTGTAGCTTCGCATTGTCACACACCCAACCTAGTGGATAAGGCTTTGGATGGGGATTGGTTTGTAAGCCTAACTTCTTAACAACCTCTTCAAAAATTAAATTAGCTTGTGAACCACTATCAAATAGAGTGTCAATCTTAGTATGCTTTGAAACAACTCTAATGTGGAACAATTCATTTATTTTCTTATCAACATGCACAAAATTCTATCTAGAAGAAGATGCATCATTTGATGACTTAGTGCTAGAAACTGAAAGAGAAAAATCATTATGTAAACCCATAGCTGTGATCTTAGTTTCATCAACTGAATCTGATCCTAAGTCCTGAACCATAGCATTAGCCTTCTTTTCTTTCTTTTGAAACTTTTTAGGCCTTAACTCAGGATGTAGTTTCCAACACTTAGACTCATCATGATTTTTCTTGCAATGATTACAAAATGGTTTTCCTTCTTCTTTTTTAACAGTATAAGTGGATTTCTGTTTACCCTTTCCTGATGAACTTTCCCCTTTGAAATGCTTAACATTAGATTGCTTACTTTTTACTTTAGGAAAAGATTCTTTTGATTGTTTTCCTCTAGCCTCTAAATGAGTGGCTTGAACACATACTGCATCTAAATTAGTGGGATTGAACATAAGAATCATATGTCTTAAGTAACTATGAAACCCACCTATATATTTTAGTAGTGTTTCTTATGTGTATAGAGGAACATTCAAAAGTAAAGCTTTTTTCCTAAAATTTTGTGTATAATCTTGAATACTTTGGCCTTTTCCTTGTCTGAAACTTTGCCAATCCATCATGGCTTGTTGCATATAGCCTAAAGGATAGAATTGCTTTTTGAGTTCTTCAATAAATTCATTCCAAGTAGAAATCAAGTTACCTTTTTAAAGCTCAGCTTCCTTCAACTTACTCTCCCACCAGATGAGAGCTGTACCTCCCATACAAAGAGTAGCCAAATGAATTTTTGACTCATCCCCTGCAATCTTTTAGACCCTGCAATAAACTTCAATCTACTTGAACCTATTATCCAACTTTTCAGCATTAACTTTGCCATTAAACATTGGTAATTCAAACTTAATATCCAATTTTAGTGAAGGGAGAGATTCCACAATTTTTTTATCATCATCCGATGGAGAAAGTTTTTTGGTTTCTTTACCTTTTGATTCTCATGAATCACCTTCTTTTTCATTCTCAAATTTCCTTTGTTTGTCATGGTATAGTTCCTTAACCATGCTTCTCATGTCCATGAAAGCTCGATGGAAAGCTTGTTTAAATTCCATCTCTTCTTCGGCCATCCTTGAAGCACACCTTGAACCAATCTATGGATTATACTCAATGAGTTTTCCTTCACCCTTTTAAAATTTAGACCTTGTCAACATACACTAGCAATCACTATTAAATAACAACTGCTCTGATACCAAAAATATGATATGTAAACTAAAAATATAAGTGTAGTACATTCGAAAATCACTTGTTCATGTTTAAGAGATCTTTCAAATTTTCACTTTATTGTGTTTAATTTTTCCTAAAGAAAGTAAAATCAGAATTAAAATGAAGATCAGAATGCAATAATAATTAGAGAAAATCAAAGATAACACTAACAAATTGATAACAGAGTTTGGCTTCAATAGCCTACATCTTTGGGTCTGTTCAAAGTGAGGACCATTCTATTAAAATTGGTGCAACAAAAGGCTTCCAAAACCTTTCCAAGTCTTCAATTTCACCTTCTCTAAACTTTATTTGCCTGCAAATATTTCTCTTAGACCTAAAAATAAAAGCCCAAGGCCGTACAAGGCAAAAACAAGGCTCTAATCCTCTTAATTCTATTTACAAAGGTAGATTTTCATGTCAATACAAGTAAAAATTACTCCTTTTTATAACATTTCAGCCACTGTGGCTGAAGCAGTCAAGACCTTAGCCTTTTAGGCACTAGGTCTCAAGTTCCAAACTTTCCTCCTCCTTTCTAGGTGCCTAGGGAAGTGGGCAAGGGTGTCCTTCCTCCATGAGCATGATTTGACCAAGGATTTAGTCCCACATTTGCTAGGAGTGGTTATTTTAATTCTTTAAATAGAAATTTTGTTGACATTTTCAAATGAGAAAGTTTTGGGTGCCAACTTTGGACACCACCTAGCCTATTCAAATGCCTAGGAATGAGGGAGGCACTTAGTGTTTGTGGCATGGAGGTTTGGTGCCTATTTTGATTTTAAAAAGGTCAAATATCATGTGCATCAAATAAAACACCTAACATTTTTTTTTGCCCCTAATTATTAGCCATGTGTCAAATGGAGATTGGTCCACTTGGTGTTCCTCAACCATGCCACGTCACTTTTGACATCCCTATCACATGATTTCTTCAATTGGCTATATCTTGAGCATTCAGACTCCATTTTTCAAAATGCAAAAAGTGCTAGAAAGCTCTTGACAAATACTACAATGTGAAAATGATTTGAATTGAATTTGAAGACTTTGAAAAATAGAACGGTACATGGATCCACCTAGATCAAGCAATGAGATCCATATGGAAAGGTAAAGAAACATTTGAGGATCAAGGTTATTTTGACTGTACCATATGAACATGAAACTATTTCATTTAAATTAATATACACTAAAGCATACTCAAACTATGAAGTTGCTAGGATATTTAAGAAATACAAAATAAGGCCTAAGTCTAGATTGAACAAAGATCACAATATGGAGGATAGGTAGAAATTAGGCCATAGGTAGTATCATATAATTGATGTTGGTTATTCCAAGCCTCCATCAATAGAGGTACAAATAAAATATAGACCATAAGAGAGATGGTTGAGTGGCATTTCTTCAAGTCCATTAGCTCCTAAATCTTCTAAGACAACAAAGCAAGATCTACTTCAACATGAGATTCATATGATAGCATTGGATCCCAATGAATCTATTAAAGATGCACTTAGAATGTTATCTATGATATATGAGTTAGATTCAGATGTAGAGGAGAAGGTTGAAAAATTCAAATAGGATAAGGGAAAGTCATTAGACTTGATGGTTATTGACACTCCTAAGAGTAAAGTTAAGTCTACCATTATCTTAAAATCTAAGAAACCCAAAGTGACTATCAAACCATATTTGGAGAATGTCAATTTGTTTAGTGAAGATAATATAATATATAGTCCACCTATTCTTGAATGGTTCATTTATGAACCAAGGTTATAAAAGCTAACTACTTATCATGCATGGGATATATTAAAAACTACTAACATTTCTAGGAAACAAGATTTGAAACCATAGATCCTTGTCTTACATGAAGAATAATTGAAGAGATTGGCTACTCTAATTTAGTCAATTGACATACAAGCATAGACTATAAGTAAATAAATGAGTCAATCCTTAGGGTCAGATTTGATCTAGATACTAATGTTTTACAAAGAATGATTGAGATAATAGTCATGGATGGTGGTGAAGATATTATATATCAAAAGGTAGAAACTTTGACCCATTTGACTTAGAATACAATGACATAGGTCAGGTGGGAACCTAATATTTGAATAGGATGTACTAGAGTTGGCACATTACAAATTATAAATATTACAAGCTAATATCAAAGGGCTCAAGTAAGAATAGAAAAACCTATAAGAACTATCTATCCTATTAGTTCTAGGGAACATTGTCACTAGCTTTGAATCTTGGACATGATTCTATTTGTAGAGGAGAATATACACAATACTAAGATAGGTTGATTGAAGGACTTTAAAATTAATTTCATTTTCCTTTTTCTTATTGAAGATGTGCAAACACAATTTTATTATTTGAGTAAATATTTAAAGTGAATTTGATTTCTTATTTCCATTGTTTTAAATATCCTTAGACATTTACTGGGTATATGATAAGATATGTGATTTTGGAAATTTGATGTCATATGCTAGTTTTATTTCATGTTTTTGATGAAATTTAAGCTTTTTCATAATGTCTAGACTAAATATTAGAAACATTATTCTTTATGCCCTACCCTTCTTATTTTCTCTTTTCTTTGATCAAATCACTGTAGTTTAGCTTTTCATTGTAAATATTATGTTAAATTAGGGTTTAGACTTTAGTTTTTGATAATTATTCATTATATTTAGTTAATATTACTTTCATCTTTCACAAATAATATTCAAGACAATGTTTGTTCCTAATAACCATTTTCATTTTCATTTTTTAAAATAGTTATATAACTTGGTTGCTACTCTACCACATATATCAAGAATATCACAACCAATAAATCATGTAATAGATTCTTTGAATCTAGAAGTGAGGAGTGTTATAAACACTATATGAAACCTATGATACACTTTCATGCATCAAATAACATTGAAAATGGGGTTAGAAGGAGGACATTAAGCTAAATATTTGTGAATTTGAAGTATCTTATCTAATTTTAGTGAATTTTGTTCAAAGATCAGTTGATCCTTTGCATATTTGTGTTTATTTGAATTTAATTATGTAAATATCACTAATATTCATGGTTTTAGACCAATATTTAAGATTATTTAGATAAATATAGTTATTCCTTGAATATTTATGATAAATTTTTGCAAAGGTAGCTTAATGTTTGTGAATCTGATGTGTTTGAGGTTAGTGATAGCAATTTTGTTCAAAGATTGGTTGATTATTTGAAAATTTATGTTTATTTAAACTTATAAGTGTAAATATCACTCATAATCACAAGTTTTAAGGTATATTTAAGTTAATTAAGTTAAATATAATTGTTCTTTGAAATAATTGTATGAATTTGTAAAAACATTTCTTAACATATAAATCTGATCATTGTTCTTTGTAAAAATAATGTTTATACATCATATTTTGATCATGATTAAAAGTTTAAAAGATATAAATACCAATAATAATGATTATATAAAGGTTTTATAAAATTTACCTCTTCATTATTTGGAAATTCATAGGAGAGCAAGAGCAGATAAAGGTAAGCACAGGGTTTCAAAATATCAACCTACTTCACTAGTTTATGTTGCTCCTGTCTTGAATCCTTATCAAGGTATGGTTTGGTTGGATGGATATTATATCAAAGTGAATTTTTAGGTACATGAATCACCTATAAATATTTTCCTTATTTTAGTCTTACAAGTGTTGTGACTGCTAAAGAACATATCAAGTCCTTTAAAGCTACTTTGAGATTATTAAATGTTGATCATGAAGTTGTTGCTTGCAGATTGTTTCCTTTTACTTTTAGATATGTAACATATGATTAGTTTCTTAACCTTACTGAAAATTACATTACCATCTAGAATTATTTTAACATTTATTTCATTGATCAATTTGGAAAGGTCATTAGTCCTTGTATCCTTTATCAACAATTCACTACTGTGAAGAGAGATTCAAATGAAACCATTAGAGATTTTAATTATATATTTTAGAATATGTTTATAATAATAATATATCCCTATAGGCTTGATGAAGCTTTAAATTTAGATATTTATAAGTATGTTTTAGATCCAATGACTTTTATATTTTTGAAAAGATCTGTTGGAGTTATAAATACATTAGCCTTGGCCTATGCTGAAGCTATGAAAATTGGTAATTAAATGAAACCCCAAGGTTAATTATCATATTATATTCCTAATTTTATTCCTAATTTAATTTCATTGAATTTCATCTCAAATTCTAATAAAAACATGCCTACTTTGAATCAAACTCCAATTTTAAACCAGTTGCATTTGACTCATGTTCATCCTGGTTAAAACCTAGGATTCCTAAATAACACAACAAATGGATCTCAACCAAAATATAAAAGATATATGGTGACAAAATATATTAGTATTACTCAAGATCAAAATTCATAGGTGTCTAAGAATGAAAATGAATCCATACTCAAAATGGTTTAGAAACTAAGCACTAATTTTTTTAGCTACAAAGACAAGTAGGTAAGACTAGGGAAAGATCCAAAAAAAGATTATTCTTATCAAAGGTTTAATAGACCTAAAAATAGGTTTCATAACATTGAAAACAACAATAATAATAATGATGAGTCATTTTCCAATAAATTTATGCTTGAAATTAACATTTATGATGTAGCTTTAGCTAATTATTTTAGAGTTCATGATACTTTAAAACATGGTGAGTTAGATTGTATAGAATTTTTCAATGATTTTGAAGATTTTCAAGATTAATTAGATAAATTTGAAGGTAGGACTAAAAAATATAATGTTTTAGGTACATCTATTTCTTCAAAGTCATCTAAATCTTCTAACAAAACTCTTATGATGGAGACATTTGATCTTCCATTCCAAGATGAGGATGAACCTAAAGATACTCCATAGGAGATTCATGTTTTTTAATATTATTTGAACAAGACTTATCCATTGAGGAATATATAAAAAAATTAACCATTAAATAATTTAACTCCATAAAATAACTTTGATACTCCTCCTAATCCTAAAGCTGATAACAATCCTAAACTTATAAAGGGAAGTAACTCTAGAAATAATGTTGATTCATCTAGTTCTTCTACTAGGAATGGATACAACATAGTAGAGGATATGAATAAGATTAAAGATAATATCACTTTACATGAATTGACTCAAATTATTGAACAAAGAGATTTGTTTCTAGAATATTTGAGTAAAAAAGATAGTAAATCACAAAAGGCTACAAATGCCAATGTAGTTATGTATAAGAACAAAGTAGAGGTTCCAATTTTGTTACTACCAATTAGGTTTTTTGGTAAAAACTTTCATAATTATCTATTAGATTTAGGTGCATCTAGAAATATCATGCCAAAGGTAATTTTGAGAATCTTGGTTTAAATCCAATTAAGTTTGATAAAGTAGTTACTCAATTAGTAAAATATAGAGTTAATGTAATTGATGATTTGTTGAATGTGCATATGAATATTGATTTAGAGCCAGGGATACATCACTTCATTGATATTCAAGTTATGGACATTCTGGATGCTTATGGGATGCTGCTTAGTAGGGACTAGACCAAATCTTTAAATGGATACATGTCAAATAATTACTCTCATATGTGGCTACCACGCAGGGGAGTTCTTAATAAAATTATAATTGAAAGGGAACCAAAGATGAAACACATGATCACTAAATACAATGAATCTAATGAAAAGGTCGACATGGTTAATTTTGATTTAGGAGTCTACACTCTTGGCACTCCTCAAGTATGTAACTATAAATACTCTCATGCTATGCATGAAATTTGGAAATCATATTTAGATGGTGTTGGATGCAAATATAGATCCAAAGTAGGAATATTTTTAATCAATCCCATTGGTAAAGAATATGTTACATCCTTCAAACTTCATTTTCCTTACACCAATAATTTGGCAGAGTATGAAGTATTAATTTTAGGATTACAATTTGATATCAAATAAAAACTTAAATAACTACTAGTATATGGTGATTCTGAACTAGTGGTTAATTAGGTTTGAAGTAAATACCAATAAATTTTTTAATATCTTAATAAATACAAGTTTATAGTGTGGGACCTGATTGAGTATTTTGAAGATTTTAACATTATTTCAATCCCTAGAGAATATAACCATAATCCTAATGAACTAGCTTCATCTACAACCAACCTTATGCCAAACCAAAGTTCCAAATTGGAAAACCTTAGCATTGAATTGGTTCCATGTCCCTTAGTTCCTAACAATGTTAACCATCTACAAGTATTTAGTGATGATCAATAAATAATTGAGTTCATGAATAACTCAAGAGTATTTGAGTCTCATATTATTGATGAGGTCAATGAGAATTATATTGGTGAAGATAAAGTTGATGATAATATTATTCAATTTAATGACAATAAGATTCCCAAAGGCATGGTTGATTTAAAAATATTATCTGATCAAGACAAGCTAACTGAAACTATTAAAGTTCCCAAAGTGAGTGGGAAATATTATAATTTTGTTGATATAATAACTCAAGGTCAACCTCAACTAGTAAACATTAGTATAACATGCACAAATTAAGAGTCTAGAAAAGTTATATACTTATTGACTAGATACAAGGATGTCATTGCATGGTCCTATTAAGCCTTGAAGATCTTTGATCCTAGAGTCATTAGCCATACCATTCCATTAAAATAAAATTGTAAACATTTTAGAAAAAATCAAAGACCTATAAATCCTATTATATAGCCATTGATTTATAAAGAGGTCAAGAAGCTATTAGATGAAAAATTAGATTTTCCAATTAAGCATTCTACCTAGGTAGCTAATTTAGTACTAGTTAGAAAGAAAAATGGAGAGGTTACATTATGTATAGACTTTATTAATTTGAATAAATATTATAAAAATGATAATTATCATTTACCATCTCTTGAAAAAGTGATTCAAATTGTTAGTGGTTTTGCCATGATGTCTTTCTTAGATGATATTTTAGGATATAATCAAATAGTTGTTAACAAGGAGGATAAAATGAAGATTGCATTCACATTAAAGTGGGTCACTTTTGCCTACAAGAGGATGTCTTTTGGGCTCATCAATGCAAGAGCTACTTTTTTGAGAGCTATGAACCATGCCTTTCAAGCTCTCATAGGTAAATGCATCATTATATATATGGATGATCTGACTATGTTTTTAAAAAACATGGAAGATCATATAATGAATTTACAACAAGTATTTAAATGTTGGAGAACATATGGAATTTCCCTCAATCCTAAGAAAAGAATTTTTATGTAACTAAAGGGAAATTACTAGGACATGTTATAATAAAAGATGGGATATCTATCAATCATAATAGAGTTAATGCCATATCCAAAATATACCCCCTAACAGTAGAAAAGAATTAAAGTCTTTCTTGGGGAAAATAAATTTTGTAAGAAAATTCATTTCTAGTTTTGTAGAGATTGTGAAACCACTTAATGACATGGTGAAGAAGGATGTAAAGGTCAAATGCAATGAAGAGATAAAGAAAGACTTCAAGGATATTAAATAAGCAATAAGACAGACACCTATGTTGATAAGTCCTAATTTTATAAAAGATTTTTAACTTTATTTTTTTAGTTATGAACATATAATATCAACTATCTTAATTCAAAAAATATATAAATTTGATCATATAATTTCATTTACGAGCACCAATTTTAATTTTTTTGATTAAACTATTCTCTAATTGATAAACAAGCATTTTCATTAGTTAAGGTAGTTAGAAAGCTTAGACACTATATTCTTAGGAATAAAGTGTATGCAATATTGCCAAACCCTACCACTAAATTTATGCTTAGTCAATGTGAATTGGGAGAGAGAAGAGGTAAGCGGATGTCTATACTCCAAGAGTATGATATTGAAATGAAAAATGATAAATTAGTGAGATGTCAGGGATTGATTCAATTAATTGATAACACCATTCCTAGTTTAAACATTATGTAGGTTGACCAACAACAATTCCAACCAAATGATTGGTATGATGTAATTATTCATTTGTTGATCAATGGTTATTGTCTTGTAGGTATGAGAAAATAACAAAGAATATATTTGAGTCTTAAGGAAAATCATTTCTTGATTAAGGATGGGATACTGTATAAAAATAATTATGAAGGTATATACTTGAAATGTGTTTCAAAAGAAAAAGTAGTTGAAATATAGAGTAATTTTCATGAAAAACTTGGGATTAGACACCCTTTTGGTAAGACAAAAGCTTACAAGATCTTGAGGGTAGGATATTATCTGCTAACAATCTTCAAGGATGCACATAAGCATGTTAGAGAATATCATCAATGTTAGATTTTCAATGCCAAGGAACCAAAAATAGATATGACATTGAAGCGAGTGTTAATTGACAACACTTTTTCTCAATGGGGTTATTAGCCCTAATTATTAAGATGGACATAAACACATTCTTATTTCTACTGATTATTACATAAGATGGATAGAGGCAGTAGCAACAAAATAATGTAAAACTAAATATGTAATTAAATTCTTAGAAGAGAAAATTTGCACTAGATTTGGGACACCAGTATCATTGGTTTGTGATAATGGATCAACCTTTATATCCATAGAAATGACTGAGTGGGATTATGATAATAAAATAACTCTTATTTTTTCATCAAATAATTATCCTCAAGGTAATGGAGTATCAGAATCAATAAATAAAAATTTGATGAAAGTTATCAAAAAGTCTATAGTTTAGGAACCAAGAACATAGCATAAATTTCATAAATATTCTCTTTGGGAAAACAAAATTAGAGTGAAACAAGCTTTGAAAGCATCACCACTTCTACTATTATATGGTCATGAGCCAATATTTCAAATCACTCTCAAAATTCCAACCTTCAAGTTCATACAAGAGTATATGGAAGAAGATCAAGAGTATGTTAATTCAAGGTTTTCTTGACATTATTTAAATGGAGGATACAAGGGAAGAAGCATTTGAAAACTTGAATAAACATCAAACCACAGTCAAAATATGGTTTGAAAAATGTTCAAAGATCAAGGTGTCTATATAGGGAGACCTAGTTATCTTATGGCACAAAGCATCTGAGCCAAAAGGAAAACATGGTAAATTCACTCATTTGTGGATTGGACCTTATCAAATTTATGAGACATTAGGAGATAAAACCTTCATGCTCAAAGACTTGTAGGGAGTAGAGTTCACTATGCTAACTAATGGGTAGTACCTCAAGCACTATTTATCTATTATTCCACCTCAAGTATTTATGGAGTAACTTTTAATATTAGTTAGAGTTAGTGTAGGTAGGTTTATATTAGTTTCCTTTTTGTTCTTTGTTTGTAAATAGTGTTTGTGAATTTTTGTTTACTTGCTGTGTATTTTTCTTGTTTGTGTGTTTGTTTCCTTTGCCTTATTTTCTACTTTCAATAAGTCTTTTCAAAGACAAGTTTTCAAGATCCAATCCATCTAAATTCTCAAAAAGGAACTTCTCAAATCAAGAATGCAGGTATGACTCTTGAACATTGGTTGATCATGGATTTTGGAAAATTTTGAGCTTAATGATATGATTTTAAGAAATTGGTGAAGATTTATATATAGATTAACTATTCCTTGATAATAGTAAACCTTGTTCTGATGTAATTTTGGTTCTAATAAGGATTGTATATGTTGAGTGAAATTTTAAATTATTAGAACAAAGTCATGTTAGCACTGAAATAACATTATTGCATAGGGTGAAATTTATAACCAAAGATGATTATCTGAAAATCAAACATTTGACAAAAAACCTAAAACCTAGATAATTTTGGCTCCCAACCTTTGTTGAAAAGCTAAATAGTTGAAAAAATATAAAAAATAAGAGCCTCATTGAAAACCTAAAAGATTTCTAAGCAAAGGGGATTTTAGTAATCTCCATTGATACTATGGACTCCTGGATGGTGGTAAAACAAGACTTTGACTGGAGCCAAAGGTATCTCTATTAGTGATATAGACACTTAGCTGGTAGTAGAGCAATGCCTAAGCCTTCCCTTTTATAAATCATGATTCATAATGAATATCTAAATATGATACATGTCTATGTTAATGATTAAGGTCATGAAATTTGGATTTTTTTCTCTAAATACCATGGAAATTAGTGAATGAATCAAAGTGCACACATAACATGACTAAGTTTTGATGTTTGAATCTAATTCAACATATGTAAAACTTGTTTTAATCATGAATTAATCTTAATAATGGTACTAGATCATGTGGAATGATTGGTGTGTTTATTATTTTAAACCAAGAGTATTTGAGTTCTAACATTTTGTAATTTTTCCCATAAAAGTAGCCTTTGTTGAATTCAACATACTCCAATTTTTAAAAAATGAGGACCCTTATTCAATTTTTTAAATTGTGCTATGAATTGGTATTTAAAGAAATCAAAATGCACTATTGAATATCATGTTTTGACTTAGATTTCATTGGCATGTTAGTTCATAAGCTTTCTTGAACTTTATTTGATTTTGCTAACATTTGCTTCATATGTTTCCATTTTGCAAGTTCAATATATCCTAATTAAGTGAGAAAATGTTCATGGTTTATTCTTCAATTATCAATTTGATTCTTCAATTATCAATTTGAGCCTTTTGCTAACTTTTTCCCGCTAATCGATTAATTGAATCTAAGTTTAATCACATTTAAAGACCTTAGTCTAAGTTCTTTAGTTTATGTTTCTATTAAATAAATTCATATTTTTCCATGAGTCAATTTAATTCATTTTAGACGTAGTTTAGTTTGACCCTAAGTTTTAATTGAATTTGTTAATTTATTAAAACCTTGGTCTAAAGTTTATACTAAGTCTTTTTATGTCTTGAATACTTATTCCTTTGATTCTATTGGTCAAAATAATGAATTACATGTGGAATTGACAAGTGTTAAAATATTAGGAGGATGGATCTCAGATCAACAGTGAGTGGATGATTCTGAAAAGTCAACAAGTCAAGATTTAGATCAATGAAGCACGTTCAATTTTACAAAATAAAATCTATGGTGAGTTAAAATTCAACATGTAAAAAGATATTAAGGTTGAATATGATGGTGACAAGTGTCACACTCATGGTAAATTAGATCAACATGAATGGTTCATGTTCAGTTCAATGTATAAAGAACAAATCAATAGTCCACACTTGATCATGCATTCAATAGATCAATGGTGTGTGTTTAATCACTTGGATTGAGATAAATGGCATGAATTTAATCCTAAAAAATAAGATCAAAGATGAGCATCCAGTCAAAGAGACCAGATCTAATGTGATGCTACCATATGGCGTAAGAGTATTCAAATGATGGAGACTGTCTACAAGGTACATAGAAAACATGCAATTTTTCCAAGTGGCATGATCTCATGAACCCAATTCAAATATTAATGGCTGAAATGAAATTCAAGCCCATAAGACTTAGATGGATATCAATGTAGTTATTTTAATAAAGCTTCAATATTGTACAAGGTGATGACATGTGTCCAAGTGATAAACAGTCACATTTTAAAACTAAATGAGATGCATGACAAGGTAATGCCATATGAGCATACATATCTTATTAGAATATATTATGGACCCAAGCATGTGAAATATATGAATTCATGATAAAAATTCAATCTAAGTTAACAAATCTCATATTTTAAACTTGCTTGTTACCATTAAAACTCTATGTAAACCTCCAAAAAGCCCTAAAATGTATGAAAAGCCCTAAATCATTTCTAAATTCACTATATTGAGCTAAGAAGAGCTAAGTTATTTATTGAAAATGGATAAGTTAATTAGGATTAAAAATATGGACATGTTTCAAAGCAAGAAGTTCATCTATTCTATCATCAGATGTAGAAGGTAGAGTCTTCAATGCCACGGAGTTTGTAGCTACCTCATTAAACATAGGGGATAATAATTACATGAGCTTTTTCTAGACAAGTGAGAACCAAGGAGTTATAACCAAATAAGAATAAAATATCCTCTTAGAGAAGATATTATGTGATGATATTATGGAAATCTAGATGACTAGAGTACACTATGATGTTGCTAAACCAGAAGTAATTCATTGTATCGATGTTCTTGGTCTAATTTCAAAAGAGACTAAAATTAACAAGTGTATATTAATTCATGAACATATATTAAGTATCATATATCTCTCCAATTGCATTTGAGTCCTACTAGAAATTACCTAACCTTCATTAGTTCATGGGCTAAGAAGCACAACATGATGAATATCCTAGCTAAATGGTTAGAAGTAGGTAACCAATTTATTGTAGATATTACAAAGAACATCCTTATGTGACAATTTAGACCTGGATTTAGCATGGTCATGACCATGATAAACAAGTTGTATGGGTGTGCACATATTTATTATGTTGAACCAAGGTGGGTCCCTATGGTATAGTTTATCATTAAAGAAGTGTTAGTTCCTCCATTAGGTGAAATTATTAGCATTTCCATAAGACAAATATATGGGATCAAGAATAAGAAGAGGAATGAATTCTGTATGATTTCCTATATATTAAATTCCCTATGTGTAACCACCAATATCCCTAATCAAAGATAATGGTCACCCAATGGCACCTTGACTGTATCCTAACACTATTCCAAATTTCACATCTATAAGTATAAAGACCACATTCAATTTATTTATGACTATGTTTACCCTGCATTGAGTGAAGCCATTAATGGTATTCCTATGATGAGAACGAGCACTATAATCAAGAAATCAATTGAGGCAATGGGAGACATATGGGTATATCTTGATTGCATTGTTATAAGAATTAAAGGAACTCAAATGGCCCCTCTAAAATTACCAATTCATGTACCTAAAAAATTAGCATAATGAGAGGTGGAATATTAATCATTCAATGGGATTGATGGAATTTGTAAAACCAAAAGAAAGGGACTCCTACATAATTTTCCCATGACAATTTGTAAGACTATTTTTAGGCAGTGGGATCATATTGAGGTTGATTCAAATTATAGGTTATATTTCAACCTACATATTGATGATCATAGGCAATGGGAGCCATATGGAAAGGTAAAGGAACACTTGAGGATCAAGGGTATTTTGACTATAACATATGAACATGAACCTAGTTCATTTAAATTAATATACATTAAAGCATCCTTAGGCTATGATGTTTCCAGGAGATTGAAGGAACACAACATAAGGCCTATGTCTAGATTGAATAGAGATCAAAATATGGAGGATAGGTGAAAATTAGGCCCTAGGAATTATCACCTGATTGATGTTGGTTCATACAAGACTCCCTCAATAGATATACAAATAGAATATAGACTATAAGAGAGGAGGCTAGGTGAAATTGCTTCAATTCCATTAACTCCTAAATCTTCTAAGATAACATAACAAGATATACCTCAATATGGGGTTCATATGATAGCATCGGATCCACATGAATCTATTGAAAATGTACTTAGAATGTTATCTATAATATATGATTTAGATTTATATGTAGAAGAGAAATTTGAAGAATTCAAATAGGATAAGGGAAAGTCATTGGACTTGATGGCTATTGGAACTCCTAAGAGGAAAGCAGATATTGCCATTGTATCAAAAGTGAAGAAGCCCAAAGTGACTATCAAACCACCTTTAGAGAATGTTAATTTGTTTATTGAAGAGGATATAATATATGGTCCACCTATTCTTGAATGGTTCATTGATGAATGAAGGTTAGAGAAGCTTCATACTTATGATCCATGGGTTTTATTCAAAGATACTAAAATTCCTATGCAACAAGAGTTCAAACCATGGATCCTTTCCTTTAAAGAGGAAGAAATAAAGATATTGGCTACTATAATTTAGTCATTTAACATATAATCAGGGATCCCAAGTAAAAAAATGAGTCAATCCTTAGCTAGGGTTAGATTTGATCCACATACTACTAGTTTGTAAAGAGTGATCAAGACAACAATAATGGAGGGTGGTGAAAAGATTATATATTAAAAGGTGGAGCCTTTGACCCATTTGACTCATAAGAAAGGACATATACCATGTGGGGATAGAATATTTGAAGAGGATGTCCTATAGTTGGCATATTCCCATTTATAAATGTTACAAGTTACTATCAAATGGCTAAACCTAAAAAAGAAGAACCTAGAATAAAAATATATCCTATCAGTTCTCACATTCAAATATTTGAATTCAATAAGGTCTAAGTAAGATATGGTGAGAAAATAGAGTACTATGGATATGAACCAAGTTAATTAATGGCAAGGTTCATACAATAAATTAAAGGAATTGATCAACATATTAATAGAAGATTAGATTCTTGGGTTTAAAACAATCAACCTAGCTCATATAAATAGGGATATGGTAATCTTGATATAAAAGATCAAGGATTTAAATAAATGGCCCAATGGCATGGAAGGTTTTTCTAAACATTTCAATAAATTGGAGAATTGGATGGTGCATATACTAGGGAGATTAATTAAGGAACCAAGTACCTTCAGTCATATTTACTTGATAATGGATGAGGAGTTTCAACACAGGGCTACTCAATTCATGTAAGAGGCAAAGAATAAAATCCAAGGCAAAATAAGGAAAAATAATAAAATAATCTTGGACATGATTCTATCTGTAGAGGAGAATATACATCATGTTAGGAGCATTAAAGAGGCCTCAAACATGGTTGATAAGGACTTCATAGAGTTAATGGGGCAAGAAGAAGAATTATTTATGGAGCCAATTTTCAACCTTAGGTTAATTAGTGAGAAACATGATAAAGAAATAAAGATCCTAAAGCAAAAGCAACAAGCAACATATCAAAGTCGATTATGTTTACTTAGACTATTTGTTTGTATAAGAACATGTATATCATTTAAAAATGGAATATTGTATTTTACAAAAGCATGTACAACTTTATAACACACATTGATTATAGTTTAGTCCACTTGTAAAGTGTCTAATTCTAGAATGTTGTAGAAGGACAGTTGTCCTTAGCACTTGGATAATTAGCATTTGATAGTGATTAACTAGCATAGCTTAATATTCTATAAAAAGGGGTATAGTCATTTGTAAAAAGAGGAAGTTTTAGAGAAAAAAATTTTATGTAAATTTTGGACCAAGAAATTCAAACAAGGGAATTATGTAATGATTATCTCATTTTTTTTATTTGATTATTATCATGGAAGCTTCCTCAAGTATCTAGTTTGATGTTCATATTTGAATTGTTTTTATGGATTATAGATGTCCGTACATTGATGTAGAGTTGTCAATTTGAGCTTATCCTAGGTTGATTGAAATATTTTAAAATTCATTTCATTTTCCTTACTCTTATTGAAGATGTGCAAACACAATTTTTTTGTTTGAGTAAATCTTTAAAGTGAATTTTATTTCCTATTTGTATTGTTTCAAATATCCTTAGACATTTTCCTGGTATATGATAGGATATGTGATTTTTGAAATTTCATGTCATATGTTGGTTTGATTGCATGTCTTTGATGAAATTTAAGCTTTATCATAATATCTGGAATAAAGATAAAAAACATTCTTCTTTCTATCGTACACTTCTTATTTTCTCTTTTCTTTGATCAAATCACTGTAGTTTAACTTTTCATCATAACTATTCATGCTAGATTAGGGTTTAGACTTTAGGTTTTGATCATTTTCATTATATTTAGTTAAGATTTCTTTCATTTTTCATAAATAAGATTTAAGATCATATTTTCTCCAAATAACCATTTTCATTTTCATTTTGTGAAATATTTATATAGCCTGTCTGCTACTCCACCACAAATATCAGGAATACCACAACTAGCAACTCATACAATAGATTATTTGAATCTTTAAATGAGAAGTATTTTAAACACTATATGAACACTGTGATACACTTTCATGCATCAACAAGAGGTTTACCCCTCAAAGTATATTAGTTATAATTACCGAGTGTTCTATTATTTTATTAATTATATTTGTGCATTTGATTATTCTACTCTTATTTTTTTGATATATTATTCCATTATAGTGAAAAATCTAAGTAATTTCATGACATATGCCCTTAAAATATGTTAATTTATCATATTATTGATATTGGTAAACTAACTATTAGTTGGATGGATCAGAAAAGAAAAGTGAAGTCACCCATCAACATAAGATCTTGAGTTTCCATGCATTCTCATTGAAATGTGGTCACCTAGTCA
Organism: Torreya grandis; assembly: GCA_037957365.1. Lineage (NCBI taxonomy): Eukaryota > Viridiplantae > Streptophyta > Pinopsida > Cupressales > Taxaceae > Torreya > Torreya grandis. The sequence continues at coordinate 403,507 of JARHVA010008145.1, read as the reverse complement.
GAGCCAGTTGTTATCTTGAAAATTAAATTTCTTTAAACTTACCAATTTTCACTTCATTGGATAGACTAAGTCAAAATGATAATTTTTTATTATTTACCCTAGTCTTAAAAGCTGATCTTAAGATTCAAAATTTTTAGTTCTTAATGACCTCTAAAAGGCTAAAATGGTATTATTAAATTTATTGTTGCAAGAAACAATTTTTACATTTTGGTCTATATATTTTTATTTAACTTATTCTCATTGGGGCCCAAAAGTGTAAAATAAAGAAAATACATTAACAAAATTATTTGTAAAGACTGTATGTCTTCCGTTGTTTGCATTGCTCCTAAATTTTTTGTAAGTCTCATTTAGGTCTACAGGGTTTTTATTTGTAAGAGGTTGAATTGGTCTTGTAATAATTTTTTATAAGTGTTCCTTCAATTAAAGATATTTTTAATTTAACTATTTGTGTCTACAAGGATTCTCTATGTCATTCCATGTGTTCTTTTAATGATCAAAAAACTTGTTTGGGTCTTGTCGATATTGTTCACTTTATTCCTTATCTTCCCACATCAACCAAAAATTCAAACAAGGTTTTGAAGGTTCATTTAAGCAATTCATATAATTCTCAAAAGCAATAATTTCATCATTTAGGTATGTGATAAGTTTCTAAAATAGTTATGTCTATTCCAAGAAGTTATGAAATTTATGTTTTATTCTATGGTTTCTAAAAGAATAATTTGACTTATTCTATTATGAAGGAAATTACCATTTGGATATTCCAAATATTTTTCACTTTGTTCCATCCATCATGAGAATTTTAAAATATTTGAGTTTCATAGAAAATACAAAAAAGAATTTGTAAATATCATCAACCCAAAAAACTACTTTAGTAGGTATTTATTTACTTCAAGTTTGCATAGAAGTTATAAAATCAAGATTGTGTCATTTTTTTATATAAAAACATAAATAAATTAAGAGTTATAGATTAGTCAACCTTTTATAACCCTTGTCATAAAATGTTCATTCTCCCTTTGTTGACTTGCATACCCAAGCATTCATTTTTCAAATCATCCTTGAAATATCTTATATAAATTTTTGTTAGTTTCTTGACTATTATTAAGTGTTTTTATAAGAAAATATTATATTCCACTTTGATAAATTCATGTGTATAACTTAATATTGGCTAGATTAGAAACACATATTTATTAATTTTATTTACTCTTCGGTTCATATACTACTGTAGTAAAATATTGTGTATATTTATTCATTTATGAGTATCATTGGTTATCCTTGCCATATATATAAATAATTTCTTCCTCCAGACTTGATGTTTACTAACTTAGAATGTCTTTCCAGAACCACCTTGCTAATCACCAATTTTTCAATAATAAAATTTAATTATCATGGTTATGAAGATTTTCTAGTTATACACACCAATCTTCCAAATACCCAGGATTCTAAAATTGTATATGTTGATTTGGAATACTTCTAGACAAAGATCTAGAGTGAAAAGAAAACTTACATAGCCTAAATAATACTTGATAGTGGGGTAAGTGCACAGAGTTGGGAGACAATTCAATGGACATTTTTGGTAACATAATTACATTATTAAATAATTCAATCACATTATTTAATTAATGCAATTATGTTATTCAATTAATGCAGTCACATTATTTAAATTATGGCTTGGTAGTTACCCAGCCATAACATGATCGTGTTATTAAATAACATGATCACATTATTTAAAATAGTAATGTGATTGTGTTAATAATGCACTCATATTATTATTGTTTTTAATAATTAAATCATGTTAATAACACAATCACATTACCTATGTAACCAAAAAATAAAAACCAAAACTTGAATACAAAATTCCTCATTTTGTATTCAATCTTTCTATGTTTACCTTTCTATTCAGTGATTGCATTTTGGGTGAGAGAGTCTAACCTTACCAAAATTTGTCCCAAGAAGTTGATGATCAATGATGTCACCACATATAATAGGTAAGTGCTAAAAACTACACTTGTTAACCCCAAATTTTTGTAATTTTTAGCTATTCTCATTGTTTAATTGGTAATTTTTTAAATTTTGAATAACCCATCTAGCAAACCATGTTGTTATTTTTCCTAACCCTCCTAACCATACACATAAGCCTCTTGTTCCTCCTCCCAAACCTCCATATAACCCTCTTGTTCTTCCTCCTATTACTCTACCTAACCCTTATATAGTTCTAAAAAATCCTCTAGGTAGTCAGGAGGGTCTAGTTGACTACATCATACAAAATAAAATTGAAATATCTAAAATTAATTAGGAGAATGAGGGATCCCACTTCCACCAACACCCACTACGCCTATATAGCCAACTCTCTAAAGACATTATTAGGTAAAATTGACTCTATAATATGTCAAATTGATAGATGGAATTCATATCAGGATAGTTGTAGGGCTTATTATGATGACAAATGTTTTGCACTTGAGGTCAAGAATAAGAACATATCAAAAGCCTCCATTTTTCCTTATTCATTGACCCAACCATCAATGTACCATTTTAGGTAACTTCTAAACATTTTTCAATCTATTAATACCAACATAATTTAATAACAGTTAATTTTTGAGACCTATAATGGATGCCATTTGATTATCCACCATGTAACAACCATGATGTCCTATTATATTTTTTGAGAAAAATCCACAGTGAGTTTGTCCTCAATGAGATTACAAACTATTTTGAATATAGCAATTTTTAAGGTTCATGGAAAGGCTCTACACACAGTTGACCACATACACATCATGTGCTTAATTAGCCTACAAGGATCTATATCCAAAATCCACTTGAGCCCAAATTCACCTCTATAGTTCATCAGGTCATAGAGATCAACACTCTACATGCACTTAGTTTGCTTACTAATACACTCATTTATCATAAGAGTAGACTCTCAAAAATCAATGATAGAGATACACCACCTAGTGTACATACCTAACCCCACCATTGCATTTCTTGTGGAACTATGTGTACTAGAAATTTTGATGATGATGGTGATAGTGGTTTAGAGGGATTGGATAATAGACTTATCAATGATGAGTTTTTGGCATGCACATTTAGTGTGTAGTCATCAACCACTACATAGATGCAAGTATATTTTATATAAATTTCATGTTAAATTTTAGTTATATTTATAAATTTAATTTAGCTAACAATTAATTGACATAGACATTGAATAATATCTATGACATTTTTTATGTCCCTGGAGGTGATGGTGCCCTAATCATCACAATCAACATTTATAGCATTTGATTTGACGTAGCCATTATTTACATTTTTGGATCTAGCTACTAGGCAATCCACTACTACATTTGTATCTATTAGGATAACACCTTTTACTTATACAAAGGTAAAATTTTGATTTAACCTTATGCTCTATGTACATTTAATCTATATATATATATATATATATATATATATATATATATATATATATATATATATATATATATATATATATATATATTTGCCTTGTAAGTTTAAGTTAAATTAATTTATCAAGGATATTAATGTAGAGGTTATAACAAGATTCCTTGATATGGATGGAAACACAAACTTACCTCTATTAAATACCTAACTCTAATCTTTACTTGTCATTCTTTGTATTTTGTCTTCAACCTCTTTATCTCTTTGATCACTTTGCATTTACTAGGTATTTCTTATTCAATCTTACCTACTCAATGAATCTTAATCTTAGTTATATTCACTTAATCCTCTTTTTCTACTTGAATACATATTAATAATCAACTACCTATGTAATATTTCCTTTTAATATCAACCTCATCAATTCATATTTTGTTTTCATGTTCTCTCTCTTTATCCTTGCTCTATTCTTGATAATCTTCTTTTGTGTTTTCATAGGTATGCATGCTACTTTGATTTTGTCCTTAAAAAATACTCATAATACCATATAACTGGTCAATTACATCTCATTTTATGCATCCAACCATTCCACACAACCCTTAAGTGTCAACTCTTCACTTAACTCTTCTTTCCTCTTTGACACCTTCCTTCCACTAGCCCTTTTTTGAGACAACCCTCCTTATTTTGAGTAAACTAAAAATATCCAAACCAAACCAAAAAAAAATTTAGATACCCATTTACATCACATATCTCCACACAAAATTTCATAATTTAACTCTCTTTCGATAATGTTAGATAGACTTATTACCTAGTTAATACAAGATTCTAATTCTCCTTAACATTAATTGTCAACCTAGGGTACGTATGCTTTTCAAAGATGTTGACACTATATATGCATTATTGATTCATAGTCTAACTTAATTTTTGGTTGTATTATAATTAAAGTATACTAATTTCACCCTATAGATATACAAGGAAATTATTATAATAGAATGTATAAATTCTTCACACTTATGAGTCACACATGAATCACACTTTATATAATCAAACTAGTAATGAAATCAAGGAACATGGCACACTTTAATATAATAATGGTCAGGAAATTCATAAAACTCCTTATAATGGGTCCCTCTTAATTTATAATTTAGTTCCAATCCTTCTTCAAGAGACTTATAAAATATTCTTATAGAATCATCCTTTTCATTACTTGTATTTGTAGCAATTAAAGATTGCTATAATAGATTACAATATTCCAAAAATTAGAATGCAATTAATTTATACAATTACATCCCATAATATAATATAGGTTATACCATTAAATAAATAAGGTATTTTATTAGTTCTGACCAAAAATACTGAACTAGGAAAGGTACAAATACTTTACAACTAACCTAGTCAACCTTCAGGTGGTTAGTAACTTAAAGTTACTTATTTTTAGGCTTGACTAGGTAAAGGGAAATATATGATGCTTTTATATTTTTATTATTTATCTCCTTTCCATTATCCTAGTCTTATTCATCCTTTGGCAACACATCCAAGTTTCTTTGCATGTGAGGGGTCCATACAACTATTATGGAGGATCCTCTTCAATCATTTACTTTGTTTCTAAGACAACTAGATGTGTCCTTAAAAGCAAATCAATCATTATCACAACAATGGTATGTTTTATGTAGTGGTTTTGGGATACCATAGGTGTAATCATATATTTTCTATGGGTATCTTATAGGTGAAAGCCTACAATTGCTATAGGCAACTTGTAGTTGAAAACCTGTAGTTACTATGGGCAACTTGTAGGTGGAAAGCCTATAGCTTGGCAGTTTTTATGAGATAGAAGCCAATTTTGTTGTGGGATTCTCTATAAGTTTTTTGAATAAGTAATATTCTTTTATTTTTATTATACCCTTCAAATTTATATTAAATAAGGTTACACAAGTATAATCTAATCAAAGAAAAAACATCATTAATCCATAACACAACATGTATATATTAAAGCACACATATAATCATTAATTCATTAATTAATTTACATAATTCATGGATCATTTTAGGGATTAATAAAGGAAAAATATATATAAATGGGTATGGATGAGGTTATAAATATAAAAATTAGTGGCCTCATTAGGAAAACCTAACTCAACACCCCTAAAGACTAATTAGGTGTCCTAGGCCTAATTCAAGGTTAATGACTATGAAACTATACCATATGGATTAAAATAAAATTTAAGCCTTAAAAATCCTCTTCATCTTATATACATACACATGTACACAATTTTTAATGACTTTTCATCAGTTAAATCACTTGTTATCTCATTTTCCAATTTCATACCCTAACTTGTGTTGTCTCAATCCTACACCTACTCGAGAGGATAATAAATGAGCTATAATGTAATTTTAAACCTTATAAAAGCATATAAGTCTTTAAATAAAATTTACATTACCCCACACATATTCTTAATCTATTACTTTTCCTTTCTCAATACTAAATCACTCCCAACATGTAGTTTTATAGAATGTTGTATCCCTCCAACATGACTAGGTCAACAAATAAGATAGAATAAACCCTTAAGACCCTTTACCTTAATTTGAGATAAATTTAAATAATAACACACAAGGAAAAAAAGAATCCCACAACATCCACTATACCTTTAATCTTCAACTATATTTCTAGGAACTCTATATGGTCTTTAATTATGACTATGTAAAGTCAAAATTATTATTAATTGGACTATATATAGTCTTCCCATATATTTTACATTAATAAATATTATTGAGAATTTAAATGTGTTTAAATTAATTTCATATAGATAATCTATCCCTTACTCATATTTAAATCATTTATAATGACACTTTAAACTGACTATGTTCTCTTCTTTCTAACTGTGCCTAACGACATAGTATTAAAACTTGAGTTTCACCACTTTGAACCTGTAGAATATTGAATTAAATCTTCTCTTACTAGAGATATGAACACTTCAAGATTAATCATAAACCTATATAAAATTATTTACATTTTAATCTATCCAAATAATTTTTACAATTAAGGAAAGAGTTCTTGATATGTCTTTTATTCCTTTTCTCTCCCTAAATCTCCCTTCTTGAAGTGATACCATCATTTCCACCCCCTAATCTTCCACTCACATTTCTTACATGTATTAAAATTTTTATATTACCTACAACATGTAAATTACTTGATATTATTGTCCATTGTACATTGAATGTCAGTTATACTTCAATGATTCTTGGTTTATGTTATCTTTTCATGATATGCATTTTGAAATACCTTGCCATATATATATTGGTTTGCATTGATAAAAAAATTTCCATAAATATCTTTGATACTTTATATAAAAGTAAGTGAGACCTTGTTTACAATAATAATTGATGGCTCAAGTATACACTCCTCCATCATTACACGCTGAGACAGACATACACATTGTTACTACAATGTCATCTGTACATACATTGCTAGAGGTATATATTAACTTGTAATTTTGAATTATAAAAATAGAATTATTTTAATACATAATTGGGATAATTATAAATTATGTGAATGTATTATGTATACAAAATTATCCTATGACATCTGATAATCCCACTCAGATGATTAATAGGGAAAATTCTCATGTTTCTTACCTATTTTAGATGTTTATTTGAGCAATTGAGCCTATCATTAAATTTTTTGAGCATCAAAAGTAGATTGAATAGGATCACAAGCTTGCAGTAAGTGCATGTTTAAATGATTTTTTTTATTTTAGTTTAAAATTAATTTATTAACAATTGGTTAAAATTTTAATTTTGTAATAATACTTATATCTAAATAAATTCATCTATAAGTGAGCTATGAGTGTAATACCCGCAGTCAGACCTTGGAGCAATCCAAGGAATTAAAGGGATCTCTATGTCTTAGCAAGGCATCCTAGGAAGAGTCTTCTTTGAAGAAGGCAAAGAGAGGGAGGCTATTTTATGAATAAGATGTCTTACATGAGATGTGCTTTGTTGTATGCCTATATGGAAATTTATGTATTTTTGGCATTGTATATGTGTATATGACATTCACCCAACATTAGATAAAATGTTGGTAGATATAAAATTTTGTATGCCTATCATGTAAATATATGTATTATTGACATTTTACACATGTGCCTATATTGTATTCCTATCATGGAAATCTATCTAATTTATATTTAGTTTTCATTTAAAATATTTTTGTATAGTGTCATTTTGATCTTACAAACTATTATATATCAGATGCCACATTTAATGTTGTACACAAATGAGGATTGAAAATTTGTTCTTTTCAATTTTATAAATATCGGATCTCCCATATTTTTTTAAATTAAAGTTTTTATTTGATTGTGTGTAGTAAAAATGACAAATGACACTCTTATCTATTTTGTATTTGTCATCACCCATTTAAATTTTTTTAGTTAGTAATTAACACAAATAGATTTAAATTAAAACCCATACCTAATCATGTTAAAACTTGTATATTGGAAAGACATAAAATCGTTCATAAATCCCTACAAATTTCTCACTCGGATATCTATCCCTGTAATTTATTTGATTTTTCACCTTCACCTAGCTCTAATGCCCTTTTGACCAACTTTTCTTGAAACTAGGCCTACTAATTGTATGCCTTATATGATTCTTGTTCCATTATATTTTTACTCACCTCTGAAGTAATCTCTATTAATACATCTTTTTCACTCAACTCCTTTTAGTGACCATGTACATGGTCTACTTCTTCATCTTTAGAGATCTATCTTTGTTAAAATTACAAGATGAAATTCTATCTAAACTTGAATATAATGTATTTATTCTAATAAAATCTAACCTTAATAACTTTAAACATAATATTCACTCATGAGACAATGATCCATCTTTAGCCAAAACCCTTTATCATCCCCTAATACTACCTAATGCATAGTTTGAACTAATATATTTAATAAGGCTTTAAAATTCATATTCATATGATATAATATCATGAATAATTAAAACCTCACTTATCCACTCTTGTTATCAACTCTATTCAAAATCCATTCTCAAACAACCTTCTTTTAAAACTAGTTAACTACTCATTTGGTCTACTCTTAACTAGTCACCAATCTCTCAAATCTACTCTCCTTATTGTGAAAAATATTATTTAAGAAAATTTTGATAGGTCTTAGGAAATATCAAGGATTTATGTAGGTTTCAAAAATTAAAATAAATCAAGAAACTATATGTCTCTAAGAGATTGATCTCTCATTCTCAAATTCTATCTTTTTAAGTTTCTAGGTCTCTAGACCTAGTTGTTACCCCAATAGGTCAATATATCAAAATAGAATTTTTAGCTCTTAAAAATTATATTTATAGTATAATTTTATAAATTTTAACATTATTTAACCCTTACCCAAGTTTATATAACACAAATCAACCAAAAATGTATATTACCTTATGCACAATTTTATCAAAAATGGTCTTCTATAGGTGTATATAAAAATAATCCTTTGTACCTAAAATTTCAAACCTATTATCAACTCAATGATATTAATATTAATTTATAATATAAATTACATATTAATTTACAAATTTTCAGATCTTATTGTTCAATTGTTTGAGTTTTATATAACACAAATCAACCAAAAATGTATCTTACCTTATGCATAATTTTATCAAAAATGGTCTTCTACAAGTGTATATAAAAATAATCCTTTGTACCTAAAATTTCAGACCTATTATCAACTAAATGATATTAATATTAAGTTATAATATAAATTACATAGAAATTCACAAATTTTCATATCTTATTGTTTAATTGTTTGAGTTTTATAGGTATTTTACTCATAGGTATTTTACTCATGAAACCCTTATTTTGGATTTACTTAGAATTTATGAAGGCCGAGAACTTAGCATAACTACTATTAAAATGATTCATAACCAAAAAATGACACTACCAACATGTTAAAAGGAGGTTATTTACCATCTAGGACTAGTTTTTTGGCCTCCCATCAAGCCTGATCAACAAACCCATCACCCATTCTAGCCTCAAGAACTCTCTTGCCAATACTAGAAAAATGTAATTTTTAGCATAAGTTCAAACATGCATAAGAAAAAATTGAAAGTCATTTTAATGAAAATTTAGATCCATAAAATACCTATTTAAGCCCTATAATATAACCTTAAATCACTTAGGTGAAATCATCAAGATAGATCCATTAGACAAGTTGTAATGATCGGTCTAAAATGCAACTTTTCGGCATTGAACAAGCAACTTTTTGAGCTCTACTTGCCATTTATACATCTAGGACATACACCTAAGAATATATCACTTAAATCAAATAAATATAGGAAAATTACATGTTATCACACTAAAATGATGTTTAAATCCACCCAGAAGTACATTCTCACTAGTGTTCACGTGTGCAGAAACACTGACAATAAATGTTGTCAAAGTTTAAGTTGTGGTTGAAGAGCTATTTTTATGATTCTTATTGACCAAAAAATAACACTAAAAACACCTTATTGGTGGAGAATAACATATATGGATATGTTATTTTCCTTCCATCAAGCCTGATTGATAAAACCACCACCTCTTCCAGCCTTAAGAATGGCCTTCCCAATACAAAAAAATGTAAATTTTAAGCCTAAGTTCAAACACACATAAAATGAAACTTGTAATTCATTTATATAAACCATAAGATCCATAATATACATATTTAATCCCTATAATTTCACACTAGAACACTCTAGTGGATCCTTTGAGAGCAATCCATTGGACAAGTTATAGTGATGGGTCCAAAAATGCAAATTTTTAGCATTGAACAAGTAACTATCGAGCTCCAGCTTCCATTTCTACCTCTGAGACTCCTCTTAGGAATATATGATTTAAATAACATTAAAATAGGAAAATTACATGTTATCACACCACCACAATGTTCAAATCTACCCAAAAGTACATTTTCACTACTGTTTAGGAGCGCAAAAATACTAACAACAAATGTCGTCAAAGTTTAAGTTATGATTGTAAAACTATTATTCTAGTGCTTCATAACCAAAAATTGAAACTAGAAACACCTATGTGGGGTTATATAACATCTAGGACCAATTTATTAACCTACCATAAATCCTTATTGACAAACCCACCACTTATTTTAGCCTCAAGAATGCCCTTCTAATACAATAAAAATGTAATTTTTTAGCCTAAGTTCAAACATGCATAAAAAAACTTGTAAGTCATTTATGTGAACCATCAGATCTATCCAATACCTATTTAATACCTCTAATTTAACCTTATATCAATTATGTGTAACCTTTGAGAGTAATCTAGTGGATAAGGTGTAGTGGTGGGTCAAAAAATGCAACTTTTTGGCATCAAACAAGAAACTTCTTGAGCTCTAAATGCCATTTTTGCCTCTTAGACCTCAACCTAAGAATATATCACTTTTATCATATCCATATAATAAAATTTCATGTTTACACATTGAAAAAATATTCAAATCCACTCAAAAGTACACTTTCACTACCATTCAAGAGTGTAGAAACACTAACAATCAATGCTGTAAAAGTTTAATTTATGGTTGCAAAACAATTGTTATGATGCTTCCTGATAAAAAAATGACACTTCCAAAACATATATGGGTGGATAACATATATTTTTGGGTTATTTTCCTCCAATATGGATTGATTTACAAACCCACAGACCATTCTAGCCTTAAGAACACTCTTCCCTATACAAGAAAATGCAAAATTTTAGCCTAAGTTAAAACATGCATAAAATGAATCTTGTAAGTCATTTCCATGATCCATAATATATTTAAAATGCATATTTAATACATATAATTATACACAAGATAAATTAAGTGTAAAATTTGAGAGTAATCCATTGGATAAGTTGCAGTGATAGGTCTAAAAATGCAATGTTTTGGCATTAAACAAACAACTTCTTGAGCTCCAACTACTATTTCTATCTTAGGAACCTCAAACTAAGAATATACCAATTTGATCACATCCAACCTAAGATTTTTTAATATTAAATAACATATAATTATCTATTGATAGTGACAACCATGTGAACGTGGAAGCTTATTTGGCACCACTAACCTACAATTAATTATTAGTAAGTAATTAAAAATGAAATTCATATGTACTATCTAGAAAATAAAAAACATTTGGTAAAGATGTTTACATATACATTTGATAAATAAACATATATATGTATTTAAATCCAATGAACCATAAGGATCTGCTCTAACCTTGATAATATCAAGAATAGATTCATGGTTTGGCTCCCAAACTTTCCATAGTTTCCTGTTTAATGGCCTCCCATGATATTTTTACAATTAAATATTCACTGCAAGAATCAAATTTGAATAGTGTATTATATTTCTATGAATTTAAAACTCTTCAAAAAACCATTGAGATGAATATTTTATAGGATATCATCAAAATGAAGTTCTATTGACTACCACTAACCTAGTGGGATAGTTAATGTTTCTTCCATCTATAACTAGGGAAGTCAATTTTTTCTCTCTCTACACACTGGACAAGTACTAATCAGTTCCCTATTCATTATCCTCATATAAAATAACTAAAATAACATTCCATGTATCATAAAAAATCATTTTTAGTGATAATATGAAGATATATAATGAGAATAAATTGTGCATAATGAAAAATATTCTACCTGGTTGCACTAGATTAGATACATGGTCAAAGTCATTTGATGATGTCATATTTGTAAGTTACAATGCTATTAGAACCTAATATGTGTTGATTGGAATTATAGGTTTGGAAATCCAATCATCCACCCACTACTGTGACTCATACTCATTTCAAATAGAGTCCACACATGCATAATACAAACATGCTAAGTGTCTTGTATGAATAGTCAAAGGACTTGCATTTGAGCTATGAAATTGGTGGAGGTCATTTGAATCCATTAGAGTCATGGAATCCTCATACATTGCCAAGTTTTATTCCTCCATTAACCAAAAATGTCTAAGAATAGTATAATTTGGTTGAGTATCATGACACATGTACTCATTACATAATTCAACCATGGTTTTTTCATTTGTGAAATGAACACCCTCTTCAAATTTCAATTCCTCCCTTGCAATATCTCTTCTTACACATGATATAGTAGCATCATACTCCCCTTTTCTATTTCCAACCTTGATGAAACTCCAAATGTGTCCTGCACCAGTGGTAACATGAATCCTTCTCAACCAAGAAAACATCCATCATTTTTGAATTGTGATAAGCAATTTTCTAAACAAATGTAATGTTGATTGAAATTAATGTCCTTTTGACTCAATTTTTCATATAATTTATAAAAAAATCCTTACACATAATATTAATAATGTGACCAATCATAATTGATATAAAACTAGTACTCCATTAATATTTTTCATTATTTCTCTATTCTATCATGTGCATGTATGATTGTTGTATGCATGAATATGGCAACTTATGATGAGTTATAATACTGTGATTGAAATTCCATTTATGTTTTAAATGTGTAATTTTTTTAAAAATCAACTAATGAAACAATCAATCCAAATGGGAATGTATCCATGCTTATATTGAAATGTTAATCGAACCATCTATCCTTGTGTGTGTGCCTTGCATACTCATAAATAGTTTTCTCCCTAAATTTGACCAAAAATTTGGAAACAAGTATCTTTTCTGTAACAAGCTCACACCTTATATATTCTTTGCCATCTTTTACTTGATAATTCATTAATTTATATTTTATTAAACACACTAATTCCTATCCAATTACACTTATAATCTCCTCATGGATACATTTTTTTAATTTTGGCAATCCACCACAAATATTACAATTTCTATTTAAACATGATTTGTTATAAAATAATTATCCATCCAGTCTTTTGAAAAAGATAGATGGAATAAATTACCTAGATGATTTTGGTGGAAATTCAATGCCACACTCCTATAAAATGTTGTTAATATGCAAAGTACAAAGAATATGACAAAAAACATCATAGTTCATTGAAAATTTAACATGTTGCCTACAACAAGTGGTGCATGTGTGATTTATTTTTACATAAAAAGGTTTGACATCTTACAATATCTTTGATAAATAAAAATTTGTGGATGTTTTTTTCAAAAATTTAAAGTAAAATTGTGTTTGATGCATACCCAATAAATGTTTTATATGTAGTTCACGGTTATGATATCCAACTCTTCTTTTCACTTCATCTCTTGTGTTGGGAAAAACTCTTGTATTATCTTTCCAGAATTGAGTAAATCTTTTAGAGTATCATATATACCCTTGTCCTTTCATGAAAGTATACTAGAAAATGCTTAGAGCTCATTGGTATGAGTTTCATTAAGTCTTTAATGTATTTCAATTTCTTTCATTAATGTTTTTATATTTATAGTAAGTTCAGCTTGTTTTTAAAACCATTCATTTTTTCCCTATTTGGTCACTCAATGTACAAGCTATAAGTATACATCGGGAAACATTACAATCTTGGGTGTATGATTTTGGAACTAAAAAATGATATGCATCATGTATAGTTTCAAAATTTTCATTATTTTCATCATCCATGTTAGATGTTCTTATTCCTAATGTGTACATCATAAGTCTCATCTTAATTAATTTTATCAATGAAATAAATAATCAACATATTTGACTATCATAATCTAAATTATGAAAGAAACTATCCCAAATTTATTGAGATAGTATTATTGAATGGTGATTAGACATTTTGTTATTCATTTGTTCTATAATATTTTCATCGACTTCAATGAAGTACTTATATTTTCTATGCAAAATTATTGGAGGTGTTGTTGATGGTGCAATATGTTGAGAGGGTGTTTCAAAATTGTTATTACTTTCATTGTTTAGAGGTGGAATGATATTTTTTTATTATTTATTTCTTCATTATATGTTTTCATGAAATTTTATTGATTTCTAATTTCATCATTACTTGTTTCCATCAAATTTTATTCATTCATGGGGGGTGAATCATCATGCATAAACTCATCATTAACAAAATTAAAAACTTGGAACTTTTAATGTAAACTTCAAACATTATCTAAATAATTATTATCAATTTCATTATTATTCATTTCATTATGGTAAATTTCAACGTTATTCAATTCAGTATAGTCAATTTCATCATTGTTTAATTCATTATTTTTAATTGGCTCATTATCTATGGCATTTGGTTCATTAGGATTAGGGTTTGTACCTTGTCTACCATGAAGTTTTTGCATGCATATCTTGTTTTTCTCTCTCAAATATTCTAATTCATCTAGTGTTTTATTATTTAACATCTTACTCTCCTCAAATGTGATTTTTCATCCATCAAAGATAATTGATATATTTTCAAAGGTGGGGTCAAAAGTACATAGGTACTGCAAGTCTCATAGAAATACACAAAGAATGTTTGTTGGGATAGAAGTCTTGATTTGGGTTAAAAATAGACATTGAAAAGGGATATTAGTATATAATAACATGATCACATTATATAATGTGATCACATTATTATTAATACTAGGATATGCTTCAACATACACATTAAGAAGCAAGTTTTGTGTATATTAAGAATACCATGATCACATTATGAAATAACATGATCATATTATTATTAATACTTGGTTGGGGTTAAACATATAAATTAAGAAGTGATTTTTGTTTATATTAAAAATAATGCATTCATGTTATTTAATAACATGATTGTGTTATACTTAATATAGATTATGGATTAGGGATTAGGGATTAAGGCATTAGTACACAAGCTTTAGGGTATTAGGGATTAGGTCTTACAATTTATGTTTTAGGGTTTTAAAATTAAGGATTAGGGCATGTAGGGTTTAGGATTAAGGGTGTTTATAAGTTCTAATCACTCTGTGCATCCTGAACCTAATTTTAACTACAAAGGATGTTAATTGGGACTAAATCGATTAGTAAATAGGGAAAGTTTATGGTTTAAAATTTAGGGTATAGTGTTTAGGGTTTAATATATAGGGATTAGGTTTAGGGTACATACAACCAATAAAAAAGATAATTATTATTCTAAATGATGTCAGTTTGAGATAAAATGATTGGTTCAGAGTTTGAATAGTTTATATTTATGGTTTAGAGTTTTAGGATTACAAAATTTAAGGATTAAGGTATATGTTTAAGGGTATATAAGGTAAGATTATGAAAGCAATTAGGATAAATTTGAGATCTTTAAACTTGTATATTTTAGTAAATAATGTGATTTTTGGATCCATTATCACTTACATCATCAGATATTGAGCCAATTAAGTCAATTATGGTTTAATGAGTGATGTGATTTTGACCAAGTTCATCCATGTGAACCTAATTCTTACTATATATAAAGGAAGTTAATTGGGGATAAATTTAATGGTTTAGGGTTTAGGTTATATTATTAAAGGGTTTAGGGTGTAGGGATTATGGCTTAGGGTTTAAGGTAAATGGTACATGGTTTAGGGTTAAAGTTAAATGGTATAAGGTTTAGGGTTTAAGATATTGGATATAGGGTCCAATAACTAAGGTAATTGAAGAAAATTTGAGCTACTTGTTCACCTATTTATGGAAATTACCTTCATGTTTGCATTTTTGATAAAAGTAGGGTTAGTTAAGCCATACATGTTGCATACATGTTATATAATTGATTGAGATATAAATTTGGTTTAGGGGCTCAATTTTGCCCAAATCACACCCTTAATTACACAAATTGACTAATTGGATCAATTCATGTGGAATCAAACTTTTAATTTTTCCCCAAATCATATATTTCTCTCGAAGGGGTTCATATTGGCCTCAAATACCTCCTTGATTAAATGAATAAACTCTTTGGTTAATTATATATGACATGACATTAGGGTTAATTTTACTCCAAATAACATCATATACAATTTAAAATAGTCTCATTTTAGGTTTAATTATCCCTTACATCATCACATATTGAGCTAATTAAGTCAATTATGGTTTAATGAGTGATGTGATTTTGACCATGTTCATCCCTGTGAACCTAATTCTTAATATATATATAAAGTAAGTTAATTGGGGTTAAATTTATTGGTTTAGGGTCTAGGGTCTACAATTTAAAGGGTTTGGGGTGTAGGGATTATGGCTTAGGGTTCAAGGTAAATGGTAAGGGTTTAGGTTTTAAGATATTGGATACAGGTTCTAATCACTAAGGTAATTGAAGAACATTTGTGCTGTTTGTTCACTTATTTATGACAATTACCTTCATGTTTGGATTTTTGATAAAAGTAGGGATAATTAAGCCATACATGTTGCATACATGTTATACAATTTATTTAGGCATAAATTTGGTTTAGGGGATCAATTGTGCCCAAATCACACCCTTAATTACACAAATTGACTAATTATGTCATTTCATGTGGAATCAAACTTTTAATTTTACCCCGAATCATATATTTCTCTTGAATGGGTTCACATTGGCCTCAAATACCTCCTCAATTAAATGAATCAACACTTTGGTTAAATATATATGACATGAAATTAGGGTTAATTTCACTCCAAATCACATCATATATAATTTAAAATAGTTTCATGTGGCTCATTTTGATGCTAATTACTTCCACAATTTAACTAATCAACATTTACTTTATTAACTGATGACTTCAAGTCTATTGAGCTCAAAACCACATTCTATACATGTAGAACTTGCATATAAGCTAATGAAATTGGAGATGATCAACCCCAAAAACATATTTTATAGTCATGTACTTAGGTTAAAGGGGATAAAAAATCCCAATTTTACTTTAGATGCACAACTAGATTGGTACTCCAAAGGCTAAGTTTTGGCCACATGTTTAGAAATACATTTGATGACATCACATGATCAAATCGGTTATATTGTAAGGCATGTATGTTTATGTCATGTAGTGGGCATTAGGGAATATGGATTACAATTTATTATTTAGGGATTAGGGATTAGGGAATAGGGTTTAGGTTTAAGGGTGTATTTAATGTCTAATCACTCTATGCTATGTGAAACTAATTATCACTACAAAGGATGCTAATGGGACTAAATCAATTGGTAAATAGGGAATCTTTATGGTTTACAATTTAGGGTATAGTGTTTAGAGTTTATGGTTTAGGGCTTAGGTTTTAATGTATATATGGTTCATGGTACATAGGGTCAATCACTAAGATAAATGAGGATAATTTGAATCACTTGGACCCATTTGTGACTATAGAATATGTTTTTGGGTTGTCATTATACCCCATGTCATCATTTAAATTGAGTGAATTAGTCAAATGGGTTAATTAGTCATGCTATTTAGGCCAAACTGAGCCCTATGAACTAAATTTTTATTATAAATGATGTTAATTTGGGTTAAAATGATTGGTTTAGGGTTTAAAGAGTTTATATTTATGGTTTAGAGTTTAGGTATTTACAAATTTAGGGATTAGGGATTAGGGTATAGGTTTTAGGGTATATAAAGTACAATCATGCTTATGATTAGGGAAAATTTGAGAACTTTGAACCTAGATATATGAGTAAAGTATGTGATTTTAGGCTCAATTAGTACCACATCATCACATATTCAACTAATTAAGTCAATTATTCTAATTATTGATGTGGTTTTCACCAATTTTATCACTTTGAACCTAATTATGATTATATATAAAGGATGTTAATTAAGGCTAAATTTATTAGTTTAGGGTCTATAGTTTAAAGGGTTTGGGGTTTAGGGGTTATGGCTTAGGGTTTAAGGTAAATGGTATAGGTTTTAGGGTTTAAGCTAAATGGTCTAGGATTTAGGGTTTAAGTTAAATGGTACAAGGTTTAGGTTTTAAGATATCAGATATAAGGTCTAATCACTAAGGTAATTAAATAAAATTTGAGTTGCATGTTTACCTATTTATGAAAATTACCTTCATGTTTTCATCTATGATAAAAGTTGGGTCTATTAAGCCATACATGTTGTATACATGTTATACAATTTATTGAGCCACGAATTTGGTTTAGGGGCTCAATTTTTCCCAAATTATGCTTCTAATTGCATAATTTGACTAATTAGATCAATTCATGATAGAATCAAACTTAATTTTGCCCCAAATCATATCTTACTCTTAAAGGGGTTCAAATTGGCCTCAAATGCCTCTTGGATTAAATGAAACAACTCTTTGGTTAATAATATATGACATGAAATTAGGGTTAATTTCACTCCAAATCATAATGAATAATTAAACTAATTAATATTTTCATTCATTAGCTGATGACTTCAAGATTTTTGAGCTCAAAACCACATTCTATACATGTAAAACTTGTATATAAATAAATAATATTTCTTTGCTTCAATCAAGTTAATGAAATTGGAGTTGATCAACCCCTAAATCACATTTTATAGTCATTAAATAATCTTGAAGGGGCTCAAAATAGCCTCAATTTACTTTAGATGTGCAACTAGATTGGTACTCCAAAGGCTAAGTTTTGGCCATAGGTTTAAAAATAAATTTTATGACATCTCATGATAAAATAAGTTATATCATAAAATATATAATGAGTTACACCTTAAAACCAAGTAATTATAAGTAGTCAAGTCAACATATTAAAATGCCCATAATTATTTTTAAGTCTAATGTGATACCATGACACCTTAATTCACTATCCAAGGTTAGGGACCTTTCTCATATCACATGAACTAACATCACTATTAAGGACATCAATAACATATAAGATCACATATAAAATTTTAGGTAAAGAGACAATTTGCATTTTTGGGTGTTAGGAATATATAACAACCTTATTAATGCAATCACATTATTAATTAACATTATCACATTACTAATGTGGTTAATAAAGAGATCAAGTTAATGAAATGATTGTGTTATTAATGTGATCACACTATTTGAATTTGAATTTGAAAACCACACCTTTTGGCTCAAGAATGGCTTAGATTCTGGAGCCAAAGCCTTGGACCTATAAATCTACAGCCGAGTCTGATATTTCTAATAAAAATTAATAAAATTAAACTTCAATCACCAAATACACTATAGATTTCAATGGTAAAATTCAAAAACTTAATATCATCATGATGAGCATGCTCTCATCTTTCCAAAAATATGACTTTTATAAGTTTTGACTGATTTAAGGTTTCAAAGTATGTTGATTTTTAACTATACATTTTTTATGCCACTATATGCCACAAATATACATGCCTATGCATGCTCATGTAATTTTATTTGTTGATCCAAGTGAAAATAAAGTTATATGGTCACAAACTAGGCCTAATTCTAAACACATTAAGAAAAGCTGATTTTCATTTTATAGGTAGTTAGGCATGCCACATGGATGACTATCCCTATTTTTGTTTGTTTTCCAGATCTATTCACTAAAATTTTCATAAAATAAAGTATTCATTGAAAAAATATAGGTCAAAAAATAGAATATCTTATCTAAATTTTCCAAAGGGTTTCAAATAATATTAAACACTACTAAAAAAAATGGTGCACTGCAAGACCATCTATCTACTCTATTGTGTTCAAAAAATAGGAGTTCCTCTTCAAATATTATATGTTTGACCTAATTATTCTTAACCATTTGAAAAATAATTTAGTGTTTTGGAAAGTGGACTCAAAATTCTACATTTTATGTTCTTACACCATCTTCAAATTTAGAATGTAGATATCTCAAATTATCTACAAAAGTTTAGATTTTTTAAAATTCAAGAAAATCGTGTTCATGGGTAGGCAAATTTTTGTCCCCCAACTTTGTGTTCTTACCCAGTGGAATCGAAAATATAATTGGTTTACCCACATCAAGGAAATGTTTTGATTTTGTTCTTACATGTTGAAAATATTCTACCTTAGCACCATAAATATTTTATATATTGACAATCTGATCATTGCACAAATAGATAATGTTTCTCTTAATACTATCTTTAGACTTCATATGGATGATGATTATATTGAAATGAGTGAATCAATTGGTCAATTTTTTTATATAAAAATATACATTATTTTTTAAAGATTTTTGGTTAGACTTGGATGAATCCACCAAGAAGGGGAAAATTAAAACTCTATAAAAATGTATTTAAATCTAATTTTAATGAAGATCTATCAGATGTCATCACTCTTTTGAATAGGGTAATGGAATATGAAGACACTAAATTTTTTAAGAACTAGATGTGTATGTTTGTTACTATAATTTTTCAAGGTAAATAATACATTGATTGTGGAAATATAATTAGTGACAATTTACATGATCAATTAACCTATTTAAAGAATAATCAATGCTTCTTCATGATTTCATACTTCTTATATGAAACTATAGCCATGAATTCAAGTCCTAGTTTAACATCTAAAGGAAAATTCACCAATACGATTCAAACTTATGATTTTTATGATTAGACCACCTATGAGAAAGTCTAAAATAATTTCATAAGAGTTAATGACGCATTCAAAATGATGATAATTATCATAATGGAAAGTATTATAGAAATGAGAATATCTCCAAAAGTTGCATCTTTGGTTAAAAATTATTGAAATCATTTTATATAGTTCCTTACATTCACTTATCTTAGAGTCAGGGGATTTAAGCTAGATCTTTTCATATTACCATAATATGTAAATGATAAGTTAAACTTGATTTAATTATGATAAAAGTTAGGAATAATACATAAACTATGTTGATATATAAAAATAGATAGGATCCCATTCTTTATTGATGTTAACTATTATATTTGAAGATCAGTTGAAGATGTCATGAACATTGAGAAATAAATTTATAAATTATCAATATATTTTTATTAGAAAAGACTTTCATTTGACAGTAAATATTATGTCAAGATTAAATTGAAACTTGGGACTGAATATCATCTTCAACCATAATATGAAGACTTCTAAGAAGACTGTGAATATGAATTTGAGGTCAAGAAAATGGATTACATGTGAATGGATTTATAAAAATTAAATATTTTTATGATTGAATGGGTCTCAAATGGGATAACTAATGATGTAATTAATATGATTGATTTAGCCTTCATAATTATAATTTATATTCTCTCTTTACCTCCTATCAATTGGTCTTTGAGGATATAAGTTATTTGAGAGTGTACCGAATTTGTCATGAGTGATATTATTTTAAATATTTTACATAGCGTTCTAACTCATAGACATCATAGGAAAATTGATCAGAGAGAATTATTTATCACACAATATTATTGTTCAGTCTCTTATTCATTTAATTAACATAATGCAAATATATAAGAAAACTCTTTCCTATAATCATGTAGATCCTCTCTCCAAAAAATGTCCTAATAATAATTATATCATATGAATGAGTTGTTACAACAAATTGTAACCAAACCTGGATATGAAATATATGTTTATAATAATATATTTGATTAATTAACCTATTGACTATATTAATGTGTTGAATTTTTACTATATTATAATTGAAATAATAGTAAATACTTGATTTACCATGTGATAAATCCATGTAAAGACATAATTTCCAACATTTTCCCTACCCCTTAGTTTTTACATGGAAAAATATATCCCATTATTAAATTGTAGTGTGTCACCTTTGTGTGTTCATGATCAACTATATTGTTACAAGTGGCTTTCATAGATGGATACAACCATCACCTGGGCATGAAAAAATAACTACACTTATATGCATCCTCCACACTTGTTCTCTGATGGTTTTAGGTAGATTTGACCAACAACCATACCCAATTGATTTTGTAAGTGTACTAATAAACTTTCACAATTGGTTTTTTATATTTACCAAAAACATTACACAATTGGTAGGTTACTCAAAAACCTTACACAATTGGTTTTCTAGATCCAACAAAAACCTTACACAATTGGTTTTATAGGTTTACTAAGAACCTTACATAATTAGTTTTGTTGGTTTACCAAAAACCTTCACATCATGATTGATACAATAAATTTTGATCAAAATTATACAATATTTCTATAAAAAGGGGTTACATAAGGAATACTCATAAATGAAAATGAATACTCATCTATTCTTATTTTCACATCACACTAAAAAAGATAAAAAAACTAAAATCCACTCAACTAAAATCACATGACACTAAAGCAAAAGTGGCCCATTGCTATTGGTTATCGAGAGGCTTGAATGACATCCTTACTCTATTACCTCAAACTTCTAAAATGATAAGCTTCTAACTCAATCAATGTGTCGATGAATCTCAATTCAATGTCATATTTTATAATACACCCCCCATACACACAATTGATACATTTGACTAAAGACGTCAAGTTTGCCTGATAATTCATCTTTTACAAGGATAGGTTTTTGACTTGAAAATATGACTAAATATAATTTATTAACATAAAAACAATTTTTGAACTAACCTTGAGAATCAAGACTCTAAACAATTTAAAAATGTTTTATCAACAATTAATTACACCAATAAAAAAAATATCCACACTTTTAGTATTTTTCACATAATAATAATAAAAAAAGATCTCTAATATTAAAAATAATTATAATCCTAAATGTTTAAACACTTGATAAATAAATTTAATAATTTTAATAATTAAATACAAATATTAACATACTTTGTATATAAAATTATATGTGGTTATGTTGATCGAGACATAGAGTTCAAGTGAAATGGAAAACAAAATTATGTGTACGAAGGCTGAGAGCATACTAGAAGATACATGTAGGTTGTTAATGGATAACTAAGGTAGCTAGAGAGGATGGATTTTGCAGATGTGAATAACAATAGACCAATTTCAACTCCCACCAGAATTCCTCTAGGAGATGCTTGAAAACACATTCCACAAGGCCAATTTGATTGTCAATGCAAATGTAGTGCTGAATAATTCAATAATTTAATTTAATTCTTATTAAAATGTCAACACTTATAGTTACACTTCATGATGATCATGACCTTAAAATTAATGCACATATCATATGAATACAATACCTATATAAGTGGTAAAATATTGGTAAACTTGCACTAGAAGTCATAACTAATTACAAAATGGGTCCATTGACTTTTCTCTTTTAATACAATCATAATCCACAACAACAAAAATGGATCACATGGAATAAATATAGAAATTATTTACATCAATAAGGATATTTACATGTTAAAATATAAATAAAAATGAGTACAAACTTAGATCCAAACAAATTATGTGTCAAATACTTCTTGAGAGTACACATAGCTCCAAGACCATATTTTATATTAGTTTTGAGGGCCACACAATCTACACTAGTTTGTGCCTTTAGAACATGTATTGATGTTTAATAAACACCATCCACAAGATATAAGACAAACAGATTCTACATGTGAATGAAATTGATCAAGCCAGATGTAAATCAAAACCCAAATAAATTTAATGAAAATATTATATGGATGCAAATCACAAAAATAATTTCCTCAATAGGGAATAACATTGAAGTATTTCCACTTATACTTCCATCACAAGATCCACCTACTCTGATACCATTGATAGTATTTTAAAAGAGATTACAAAGATCTTTAACTCATAGAGATCATAGGAAGGTCCAACATAGAGAATTATTTAGCACACAATAATACTACTCACTCTCTTAGTCATTCAATTGACATAATAAAATTACATAGAAAAACTCTTTCCTATAATCATTGAGATATTCTCTCCAATAAATCTCCTAATAATACTCATATCATATTAATGAGTTGTTATAAAAACTCCTAACCAAACCCAAATATGAAATATATTGTTTACAATAATATATTTGATTAGATAACCTAATGACCATATTTCCATGTTGAATTTTTACTATGAAATAATTTACATAATAATAAATACTTCATTTATCATGCGATAAATCCATGTAAAAATCAAATTTACAAATATGAAAAGATCATGAGATTGGTTCAAAAATATACTAGCAAACCAAACAACTTAAAATCCTCTTGCAACGATGAATCCTCAAATAAGTAAAATCTAAAGGTCACATTTGTAATACCTAATCTATGCACTCAAGTAAACCCAAAAATTCCTTGTAAAAATAGTGGACAAGGAAGAGGTGATGATGAAGACCATTCTAGAAAACAAAAATTAAGAGAACTTATGATGGTGATGAGTATTCAAAAAAGAAATTTAAAATAAATAAACCTAATATTACTACAACACAAGTCAATAATGGAACCATATCTCAAAATGTTAACCCAACTAGTTTTGATAATACTACTTTTTTGTAATCAATTATTTCTCCATTGGTTTCAACACCATTTCCCACCTTAGGATGTTCTTACCCATGTTTTTCAACCCCTCATAAGCCTTTTTTTTGGCACCTTCTCCACCTCATTCTAATCCTCCTAATCTTGTTCTACCTACACATCCTCATACATCTTCCCCTCCCCTTTAATTTATATTTACTAATGATTTAGTTTTTCCTAAGAATCTAAATTTTGTAATTCAACCTTCATTACCAAATTTTCCTAGTGTTATTTCTTTAAAAATTCCTAGGTCATAACTCATCCCTTCATTAGGAAATCCATCTTCACCTTGGTTTCAATATTTGATGCTAAAGAAAAATAAGATGGTTAATGCTATTGCACCATGTTCTAATGTTGTTATAAAATTATTAAAATCTCCTACACTGAAGAAAGCTCAAACAAACTCTAGTATTGTGGATGATTCTTATGGGGTTATAAATGTAGAAGTGACAAAGATAATAGTAGATAAGAATTATGATTAATTGACTCCTTGTGACTATAATTTACCTCAAGTTGATTTTACTAAGTCAACAACTAAAAGAGATATTAATATGTTGGAATTATTTTTTATCATTCTTATAAAAATAAAAATAAAAATAAACAAAATCAATAACAACTTGAAGAATAGGTCCAAACTTTTTCTAGTTACATAAAGGAAATTATTTAAGAAGGTGATAAAGGAATAGATTATACTCATTTAAAATAATTTATCTTTATTTAGTAATGATGAAGTACATCATTCTGAGTGATGGGTAAAAAGTGTCAAATTAAGTTAGTAGTTTTGGAAGAATATAAGAAAGATCTACAAGACTACAACAAATTATATTATGATGTCATGGGAGATATTCAAGATGATATATTTTCCATACATTGTAATGTATTCAAATACCAAGATCAAATTATTTTATTAACTACATAAATAAAGGAATTTTTTGAAAAGCTAATCAAAGAAGAAGTTTTCAATATTTAAAACTTCAACCTCAACACAATGGATAATATAATTGATATCTGTACAAGGCTTATGGAAAATCATAAAAAACTCCAAAATATTTTCTAAAAATATTTATAAATGAATAAAGTTTTGAGGGTAAAAAAATGGGATCCATAAGCAAGTTTTTATACTATTGTAGGTATAGAAAGACAAACTTACATATTAAATAGATTGAAATATGAACAAAAACATGAGCCAAATATAGACAAACATTCTCAACATTGTCTCTCTACCTAGATTTTCTCTCTCTCAAATTTTATTTCTATGTTACACTTTTTAGTAAAGTGTCATGTAGTATTACAATGTTAAGTTACAATAAAAAAAAATATGTTTGAAATGTGATATTTTTGAAAAATAAATTAAAAGTAAAAGTAAATGAAGAAGTTAGTTAGAAGGGCAGTTGTGAATTTGTTTTTATAAATACAAGTGTGAGTTATTATATAAGGAATTTTTATTAGATAATAATTTTGGTAAAGGAGAAGAAAAGGAAAGACTTGTAGTTTTTCAAAGATAATCAATACAAGTTTTTTTTTGTGTCTCTTAGATTTCTTGGTGAATGTAAGAGTAATCTTTGAGTGGTATGCATTTTATTTTCATTTCTTATTTATACACAATGACACAATGTGAAACCATCAATTTTTTTATTGTAAATGTGATAAAGAATGATTAAGCTCTGCATTTACTTGATTAATCCATGTCCTTTATTTATGTTGAATGAAACCCAACTCAAAAATAAAAATCAAAACTTTGGGTTTATTTTATATTGAAATACATATATTTCATTAAAAACTTCATTTCTCAAAATTTATCTAATGAAATATTAATTTGTTCTTTAAAGCATGTCTTTATTACTCATACGAGTTATCAAGACTAAGTTTCATGTCAGTACAATTATTCCCTCTATTTAATTCTTTTCTTACTTATTTTTTCTTTCAAAATTTCCCACTCTCTCTCATCTCATTATTTTATGGCATTCTAGAAAACCCTAAAAAGACAAATGATTTTTAATGCATATATTGTAGATATTATTTTTTGTGACTTTTAACTTTCATTAAAATTAGCCTCACTAATCATTGAGGAGGGACTCTATCCCGCATACTTTTGACTATAAGTTTCATCATTTACCCATCCTCAAAAAAATTATTTCCAACACATACAAATCAATTAAATAAGCTCATTTTCATACTTCATCTCTTCCTCTTAATCAAACTACTTATTTTACCTCATATTGTCCTTTATTTAAACACACTATTTTTGTCATCTATTCAATAAACCTAGAAAAATATAAATCCTATGTCATTAATATTATTTTAACACCCAAATTTCATCCTCTCCATGGCCACATCATGGATATCATTTCTAAACTTGATGCTAAAGCCAACCTTTCTTAAATTAGATACTATGCTAGAGTAAATCCAAAAAACATTGATTCATTTATATATATTTCTTGAGATGAACTCAATAAATCAGCATATGTTAGTCCCTACCATGTTGTTACTTATAAAATCAATTCTATTCCTATTTATACACCCCATACTACATTCACACCATCCATTACTACAACTGATTCTTCTCTTGAGCTTTCCCATATCTATTTTCAAACTAAGGTAGATAATAACGAGCAAAACATTTCTCATGCTAGCAATTCTTAGATTTTGGTACCTTATTACATAACCTTTTGGATCTTTAAATTGTATCATACCCTCTCCCACTTGGCCTTGTGGCCCAAAGATTCCTATTTATGAAGGTAAAGGTGATTTTGAATAGAATTTATGTGATATCCATGCAACTTTTCTATATCATGTGGATAATGACATATTGTTAACTAAGCTCTTTCCACATAGTCGCAAATATTATGCTCTCAGATGGTTCTAAAAACTTATTAAATTAATTAGATCTTTAAATCCTTTAAAAATGAATTTTATCACATTTTTCCATTAATATTGGTGATAAGTTATTGTGTGCTCAATTTTCAAATATCAAATAAGGAAAAATGAGATACTTAGTGAATATGTTTTACGATACAAGACTTTGCTATGCCAAAAAGTCAGATGGAAGATAATGATATTTAATACATTTTTTACCCAAGTATTTCTTACTCATTTTCAATATTATATCATCTTTGATAATTTTAAATCATTTGATGAGTTTTTTCATATAATTAAGGATTGTGAGGTCAAATTGATTACATTGAACAAACTCAAGTACATATCTATTGTTCCTTATACATATAATTTTATGTTTCAAAGAAAGCCTAATTATAAGATAAAATATACTTAGGCAAAAATTAAGGCTAAAGTTACAATTAATTTTATATCTTAACCACCATACAAGTTACAATTAAAATCTCTACTAAGGAGGTAGTTTTCAATGTTATATTCACCTCGTAATATGATACTACAAAAGCTTATTGAATGTCATCTTATTACACTTCACCATTTTAAATAGATCCATCTAGACCTCCACCTATAAGTGTTGATGGGAATGAATTTTATGACTATCATAGATGTGTGGGAAAATATACTAATAGATTTATAAAGCTTAATCACAAAATTCAATATCACATTGATGAGAACATTATTGACATTAATACACCTAATGAAGATGATAGGCCATGAGAAAATGAAAATATAAAGCTAAAAATTATCAAGATACTTTTAAAAATCATGGGAAAAAATATAATAGGAAAAATTTGAATTACATTATGCATATAATGCTCATCCTACTCAAACATCATATGGGCATTCACTTGATAGAATTATTGGTACAATTATAAGAAAGCTAGCATCACACCCATTTATTAAATTTGATGATTATGAAGCTATAGATGATCATTCTAATAGTCATTAATTATTCATTACAACATATACTAGTATGAAACCTTTTCATATTGTTATTATAGACAATGGATCAAGTGAAAAGGTGTGTACTATAAATTGTCGATACACATAATGATATATAACATACATCTAGAGCTGTGAAGGCATTTAATAAAAATACATAAGACACTCTTGGACATATTATTTTTCCTTTGAAAGTGGGACTTCTCTTATTTATAGTTTTTTTATTAGTGTTACCATGCACACTTGTCTTCAATATATTATAGGGAAGAACTTGGTTATATAAAACTAGATCAGTTCCTTCTATACTTCAAAAATTCTAAAGTCTATTCATGATAATTAGATGGTTAAAATTTTAAGCATGAAATATTAATATCTAGTGGAACCTATGGTACTTTATCTTATTCTGTAATAATTGGTTGGTATGGTTATTGACCAAATTATTGTTGTGCTAGTATATATTACTACTGCTGATAATGATTCACATTCAAATAGGTATAATCCAAAATCATTTTTTTCAATATATTCATGAGGGTGAGCATAAATATATCTTAGTTTCTTAATGTAATAATTATTATGAATATATTTCAATTTTTCCATATATTTTTTAATGTAATGGGAGTATATAATAGAATGACTAGTTGATAAAGTAAAAAATTATTTTTACTCCCACATAGGTATAGGCTATTCACAAATATCCTACATAGGTATATGTTATATAGAAGTCTCTTATATAAGTATAGGTTACTAAGAATAATAATACATAGGTACATTTTTATATCAAGTATTGTCACTAATATTGATTGAAAAATGTGGAATAAATAAATTGGCCAAAGGGTTGAATGCATGCAATAAATAATTTCATAAATCATATAACCATATTAGTTCATACTCTTCTATACTTCTTGGAAATAACTTATAAAATAACCAATCATTAGATATATAGTCCAAACATGTTACATGAAATGATCTAAAGTGTTTCTTAGGGTCTCCTTTTCCATCATGTAGTGTAAGTAAATTTGGGTACCACAAAACCAATTGGTAGAGGAAATAGAGACCTTATCTAATGGCTAGACACTTTTAGGTAAAGACTAGTTGTGATAGTGTAAAATAAAATTTAGAATAATGATTAATGTTAAAATAAAATAAAAAAATGGATGATTAAAATTTTGAGTTATGACTTTGAAATAGTCTATTAAAAATGAAAAGAGAATGTGGTAGCAGATGCACTTTATACGAGGGATGAATCAATTAAGACACTTATATGTACAATGACCATTTAAAAATTACATTGGTTAGAATAAGCAAGATCAAAATGGGATAATGGTAGGGATACATATGCATTGATTCAAAATATTCAACATGGTTCGGGTGTTTCTAAAACTTTCAAGTGGAAAGGGAACACATTATGGTATAAAGATAGATTATACCTATGTCAATATTTTATCATCAAATAAAATACCATTCATGAGATTCATGCATCTCTAATATGGGGTCACTCAAATTTTTTGAAGACATATCATCTAATCGAGAAATATTTCCTTTGGGAAAAACTTAAGGGGGATATACTTATATTTTTGGTAGATTACATGGTTTGTTATAAAATAAATGATAAACAATAAAGATAGATGGTCTTCTGCAATCATCATCCATCCCTAGATAATGGTGGGAGGAGGTTTCTATGGATTTTATTATAAGGTTGCTAAGGTCTAAAGGTAAAAATATTATCAGGTTAGTTGTGGATAGGCTCACAAACTATGATCAATTTTATTAATTATCACATCCAATTTTATCCAATATAATATCTACTACTTCTATCCATATAATTTAAAAATTGCATGGTACCCCAAAAATCAATTTAAGTGATCTTGATCATAACTTCACTAGTAAATTTTAAATTTAGTCATTTGCTTGTTTGGTTACTCAGTTGGATCATATCTTGTCTTATCATTGTTAATTTGATGGGAAAGTGAGGTTGTCAATAGATGCCTAAAAGGGTATTTCTATTATTTTGCATAAAATAAATAGAAATATTGGGTCCATTAGCTGCCACTAGAAAAGTGGTAGTACAACACTTCCTTCCATACTTTTATAAAATATATAACTTTGTGGCACTTAGTTTTTATCATTCCTCATCCATCACTTCATCTTTGAAGGTGAAACCCAAGGTTTGAGCATTTGAGGAACACATTCAATATTAAGAAGAGGTACTATATATGTTAAGGGATAATTTAGTAATATCACATAATGGAATGAAGTATAAAACCTATCAACATCATAGTGAGAGGAATTTTGATATTAGTGGTTGGGTAATTTTGTGTTTGTATCCATATAAGCAGATATATTTGAAGAAACAAAAAAGGGATTAAAAAATTTCTCCTAAGAATTATGTCCCTTATCAAAGCTTGTATAAATTTGGTAGTGTAACATACAAGTTGGAACCACCCCATTCCACTCACATTCATCTTGTATTTCATGTATCTTTCCTAAGTAAGGTCATTGGATAGAGAGTTTATACATATACTAAATTACCTGAAGTAGATAAATAAGGCAAACTCATTTTAGAAATTGAGGAGATCCTTCAGACATGCACAAAAAGGATACAAATTAAAGAGATTTAATATTATTTGATCAAGTTGAAGAGTCTAAATTTTTATGATGTAAATGGAAGGATGAAGCTTTCCTATAGAAACATCCAAACTTGATATAATATTTATGATAATGTTATTCTGAATGGGAGGGGCATGTTATTTACAACATCTAGGGATATGTGTGGCCATCTTGTGGCTTACATATGTTTCATATTATCTTATTGAATTTATCTATGTTTTTAATATGGTTGGTATATGAAATAACCATGACTAAGTAAAGTATATATAAGAGGTAGTGGTTACTGTTTGATCATAATATTTTGAATTCTACTCTTATTCCATTGTTATTGAGGTTTCCCCCTCAGAGTATATTAGTCATAATTATCAATTATTCTACTATTTTATTAATTATTTTTATGGATTTGATTATTATACTCTTAATTTTAGATATATTATTACACTATAGGGAAATATCTAAGTAATTTCATTACATATGTCCTTACAACATGTGTTCATTTATCATATGATTGATATTGGTGAACTGGTTATTAGTTGGATGGATTAGGGAAAGAAAACTGAAGTTATCCATCAACATAAGATCTAGACTTCTCATGCATTCTCATTGAAATGTTAGTAGCCAGTCAAAGCCAATTGTTATCTTTAAAATTAAATTTCTTGAAACTTTCCAATTTTCACTTCATTGGATAGATTAAGTCAAAATGATAAATTTTCATTATTTACCGTAGTCTTAAAATTTGACATTAAGCTTCAAAATTTTTAGTTCCCTATGAACTCTAAAAAGTTGAAATGTTATTATTCACTTTGTTATTGTAATAACCAATTTTTACATTTTGGACTAGGTATTTTAATATAATTTGTTCTCATTGGGCCTAAAATGGGTAAACTAAGGAAAACCCATTGGCAAAATTATTTGTAAAGACTCCATTTCTTTAGTTTTTTGCATTGCTCTAAAATTTTTTGTAATTCTCGTTTAGGTCTATAGGATTTTTATTTATTCTTGGAATCATTGAAAATGTTGGATTAGTCTTGTAATACTTTGTTATAAGTTTTCCTTTAGTTATTTATATTTTCAATTTCACTATTTAGGTCTACAGGGATTCTCTAAGTCATTCCATGTGTTGGATCAAAAAGCTTGTTTGGGTCTTATTGAGATTGTTCACTTTATTCCATATTTTCCCACATATCCCAAAAATTCAATAAAGGTCTTTAAAGGTTCATTTAATAAATTCTTATAATTCTCAAAATCATCAATTTCATCATTTAGGTATGTGTTAAGTTTCTAAAGTAGTTCTATCTATTCCAAGAAGTTACTACATTTATGTATTATTGTATGGATCCCAAAAGAATAATTTGAGTTGTTATATTATGAAGGAAAAATCACATTTGAGGCTTCCAAATAATTTTTAATTTGTTCCATCCATTTTTGAGAATATTGAAATATTTTATTTTTATAGAAAATACAAATAAATGGATTTGTAAATATCGTAGACCCAAAAAAATTCTTCACTAAACTTATTATTTACTTGAAGTCTGTATAGAAGTTATAAAATCAAAATTGAGTCATTTTTTAATATATAAACATAAATAAATTAGAGTTATATATTGGTCAACCTTTTATAACCCTTGTTTTAGAATTTTGAGTCACATGTTGTTGACTTGAATATCCAAGTATTGATTTTTAAAATCATCCTTGAAATATCTTACGTAAATCTTTTTTAAGTTTCTTGACTATTGTTAAGTGTTTTTCTAAGAAAATATTCTATTCCTCTTTGATAATTTCATGTGTAAAACTTATTCTTATTTGGATTAGAAGTGTATATTTATTTATTTTATTTAAATAGTTGGTCCATGTACTATTTATTAAAATATTGTGCATATTTATTCATTTATGAGTATCATTGGTCATCCTTGCAATATGCATAAATAATTTTTTCCTCCATACTTGATGTTTTGAACTAGAACATCTTGCTACAACCACCCTCCTAACCACCAACTTTTCAATAATGAACTTTAAATATCATGGTTATCAAGCTTTTCTAGTTATACACACTAATCTTCTAAATATCCATGATTCCAAAATTATACATGTTGAGATGAAATACTTTAAGACTAAGATCTAGAGTGAAAATAAAACTTCCATAGCCCAAATGATACTTGAAAATGGATTTAAAATTATAATTGGTTTACCCACATCAAGAAAATGTATTGATTTTATTCTTACATGATCAAAATATTCTTACCTTAGCACCATAAATATTGTACGTATTGACAATATTATCATTACATAAATAGACAATGTTTCTCTTAGTACTATCTTCAAACTTCTTTGCATGATGAATATGTTGAAATGAGTGAATTAGTTGGTCATTTTTTAAAATAAAAATGAAGATTATTTACTAAATATTTTTTCTTAGACATGGATGAATCCACCAAGAAGAGGAAAATCAAAACTCCAAAAAAATATATTCTAAGCTAATTTTAATGTAGATTTATTAGATATCATCACTCTTATGAATAGGGTAATGGGCTATGAAGAAACTAAAAAATTTAAGAACTGTATGTGCATGTTTGTTACTATCATTTTTCAAGGTGAATAATATGTTAATTATGGAAATATAATTAGTGACAATTTACATGATCAATTTACCTATTTATAGAAGACTTAGTGCTTCTTCATGATTTCATACTTTTTATATGTAGTTGTATCTATGAATTCATGTCTTGGTTTAGCATCTAAAGTAATATTAACTAATACAAATCAAACTTATGATTTTTATGATCATATCACCTATGAGAAAATATGAAATCATTTCATAAGATTTAATGATGCATTAAAAATGGTGACAATTATCACATTAAAAAGTAATTTGACCATGAGAATATCTCCAAAAGTTACATCTTTGGTTAAAAAATATGAAAACTATTTTATCTAGTTCCCTACATTCATTTATCTTAGAGTCAAAGGATTTGAGGGAGTGCTTTTGGTGTTACCATAATATGCAAATGATAAGTTAATCCTGATTTAATTATGATAACAAATAGGAATAATACATAAAGTGTGTAGATATATAAAAATAGCTAGGATCCCATTCTCAATTGACCTTAACCATTATATTTGAAGATCAATTGAATATGTCATGAATATTGAGAAATTAATTTATAAATTTACAATATATTTTTATTCAAAAATACTTTACTTTGATAATAAATATTAAGTCAAGATTAAATTGAAACTTGGGGCTGAATATCGTGTTCAACCATAATAAGAGGACTATTAAGAAGACTATGAATATGAATTTGAGGTCAATAAAATGGATTATATTCAAGTTAATTTTAAAAAATTAGATATTTTAGGATTGAATGGGTCTCAAAATGGATAACTAATGATGTAATTAATATGATTGATTCAACCTTCATAATTACTATTCAGTTTCTCCCTTTACCTCTTATGAATTGGTATTTAAAGGAGATAAGTGATTTGAGAGAGTACCAAATTTAACATGAATGATAGTATTTTAAATATATTACACAGAGCTTTAAGTCATAGTGATCATAGGAAGGTTGAACATAGAGAATTAATTATAACACAATAATATTTTTCACTCTCTTATTCATTCAATCAACACAATCCAAATATATAAGAAAACATTTTACTATAGCTTGTAGATCTTCTCTCCAAAAAAAGTCCTAATAGTAGTTATATCATATTAATAAGTTGTTACATAAAATAGTAACCAAACCTAAATATTAAATATATTTTTTATAATTATATATTTGATTAATTAATCTATTAACCATATTACTATGTTGAATTTTTACTATATGATAATTTACATAATTGTAAATACTTGATTTACCATGTGGTAAATCCATGTAAAGACTAAATTTACAACATTACCCCACCCTTAGTTTTTACATGGTAAAATATATCCCATTCTTTGACTTTAATGTGCCACCTCTGTGTGCTCATGATCAACTGCATTCTTACAAGTGTCTTTCATGAATGGATATAATCACCACCTGGACATGAACAAAGACCTATAATTTTATTCATCCTCACACTTATCCTCTAATGGTTTGAACTAGATTTTACCAACATCAATACCCAATTGGTTTTAAAGGTCTACCAAAAACCTTTCACTATTGGTTTTTTGGATTTACCAAAAACATTATACAATTGGTTTTCTAGGTTAACCAAAAACTTTACAAAATTATTTTTCTATGTTAACCAAAAAACTTGCACAAATAGTTTTCCTAGTTCACCAAAAACCTTACACAATTGGTTCTCTAGGTTTACCAAAAACCTTACACAATTGGTTTTGATGGTTTACCAAAAATATTCACATCATGATTGCTATAAAACATTTTGATCAACATTATAAAATGTTTCTATAAAGAGGGGTTACATGGGGAATACTCATAAATGAATATGAATACTCATCTATTCTTATTTTCAAAACACACTAAAAAAGATAAAAAATTGAAATCACACAATTGAAATCACATGCCACTAAAGTAGAAGTAGCCCATCTCTAGTTACCAATGAGAGGATTGAATGGCGTCATTCCTCTATTGCCTCTAATTTCCAACATGATAAGATGCTTACTCAATTGATGTGTTGATGAAACTCAATTGAATGTCGTATTTGATAATACACCCCCCATACACACAATCGATACATTTAACTTAGGATTTTAGGTTTGCCCGATAATGTATCCTTTACAAGGATGGGTTTTTTGACTTGACAATGTGATTAAATATACTTTATTGATAAAAACTAACTTTTAAATTGAAATTGAGAATCAATACTCTAAACACTCTAAATTTTTTTTATCAATAATTATTTGAGCCAATAAAAAAAGGATCCACACTTTTAATAATTTCCACATAAGAAAAAATAAAAAATAGATCTCTAATATTAAAAATAATTATAATCCTACACCTATTGACACTTGATAAAAGACTATACGAATTTTAATGACTAAAGACAAATCTTAAAATAATTTTTACTTTAAATTTTATGTGGTTGTGTTGATGAGACATAAAGCTTGAGTGAAATGGAAAAGATAATTATTTGTATGAAGACTACGAGCATACTAGAAGATACATGTAGGTTATTAATGGATAGCTAAAGTTTCTAGAGAATATGAATTATATATTTGTGAATAAAAATAAACTAATTTCCACTCCCACTAGAATTATTATAAGGATATGCTTGGAAACATGTTCTATAAGGCCAATTTGAATGTCAATGAAAATTTAGTGTTGAAGAATTCAATAATTCAATTCAATGCATATTGAAATGTTAACGCTTATAGTTACACTTCATGTTGATCACCTCCTCAAAAATGAATGCATATATCATATTAATACAATACCTATATAAGTGGAATTTTTTTGGTAAACTTTCACTTAAAGTCAAAACTATTTATAAAATGGGTCCATTATCATTGCTTTATTAATACAATCATGATCCATTACACAAAAAAGGATCATGCATAATAAATATAGAAAGTATTTGTACCAGTAAGGATATTTACATGTTTAACTATAGATAAAAATGAGTACACACTCAAATCCAAATAAACTATGCTTTAAATCCTTCTTGAGAGTACATATAGTTCCAAGACCATATTTTATATCAGTTTTTAGGCATGCATAATCTCCACTAGTCTGTGCCTTTACAACATGTACTGATTTTCAATAAACACCATCTAAAAGATATAAGACAAATAGATTATGAATGTGAATGAAATATACCAAGATCGAATGCAAATTAAAACCCAAATAAATTTAATGAAAATATTATATGGATACAAATCAAAAAAAGAATTTCATCAATGTGGAAATAACATCAAAGCATTTCCCCTCAAAATGCCACTATACATCTGTCACAAGATCCACCTACTCTAATACCATTTATAGTATTTTTAAAGAGCATATAGATATATTTAAGTAGCAAAGATCATACGAAGGTCCAACATAGATAACTATTTATCAAACAACAATATCATTCATTCTCTTAGTCATTCAATCAACATAATACAAATATATAGGAAAACTCTTTCCTATAATAATGGAGATATTCTCTCCAAAAACTCTCCTAATAATACTCATAACATATTAATGAGTTGTTATAACAAATCCTAACCAAATCTAAATAATAAATATATTGCTTACAATAATATATTTGATTAACTAACCTAATGACCATATTACCATATTGACTTTTTACTATACAATAATTTACATAATAGTTAATACCTCATTTATCATGCAGTAAATCCATGTAAAGATTAAATTTCCAAAATTGAAAAGATCACAAGATTGGTTAAAAATTGTACTTGAAAAAAAAAACTTCAAATCCCTCTCACAAAAGTGAATCCTCAAAGAAGCAAAATCTAAAGGTCACATTTGTAATACCTAATCCATGCACTAAATTAAATTAAAAAATCCCTAGGTAAAATAGTGGCCAAGTAAGAGGTGATGATTAAGACCCTTCTCAAAAACAAGGATTATGAGAACTTATGATGGTGATGAGTATCCAAGACAAATTTTGAAAATAAATAAACCTAGTATTACTAAAATGCAAGTCAATAATGAAACCATATCTGAAAATGTTGACCCAATTAGTTTTGAGAATATTAATTTATTGCAATTATTTGTTTCTCCATTAGTTTCAATGCCATTTCCCACCTTGGGAGGTTTTTTCCCACATTTTTTAACCCCTTGTAAGCCTTATATTTTGGCACATTATCCACCTCATTCTAATATTACTCCACTTGTTTGACCTCCACCCTCTCACCCATATTCCCCTCCCAAGAAAGTTATCTTTAATAATGATTCAAAGTTGTAATTCAACCTTCATTACCAAATTTTTGTAGTGTTATTTCTTTAAAAATTCCCAGGTCATAAATTATCCCTTCACTAGGAAATCCATCTTCACCTTAGTTTAAATATTTGTTTCCAAAGAAAAATAAGAAAAATTATTAAAACCTCATACACTATATAATTCTCAAACAAACTATGATATTATGGATGATTCTTCTAGAGTTAGAAATACAGAAGTGACAAAGACAATAGTAGATACGAATTAGTATTAAATAACTCCTTATGACTATAATCTACCTCAATTTTATTTTGGTAATTTAATGACTAAAGGAGATATTAATATGTTGGAATTATCTTCTATCACTCTTATAAAAATAAAAATAAATAAAATCAATACATATTAAAGAATAGGTCCAAAGTTTTTCCAATTACATAAAGGAAATTATTGAAGAAGGTGACAGAGGAATAAATTATACTTATTTTAAAATAAATTATCATGTAGACATTGATAGAAATATAAATGAAGAGGCTATTGGAAAGATTAGAAATCACGATAGCTATGGTAAGGTAACTGGGGGATGGGTTGAGAAAGTTATAGTAGATGGTCTTAAATTTTTTTATGAAAATAATAAATTTTTTTGTTTGATT